>JAJOOS010080138.1:0-33480 GCA_029582725.1 Solanum chiquidenum | reverse complement strand
CACTCCCTTATATTATACTTTCTCCTTTCCTATAAAAGCTCTTATCTGTCATTGCTGCATAAATCAAGAAAGACTCTACTGTCACAAAAAAAAAAAAATCGCAAAATGGAAAACAAATCAGGTGAAGGGAAACAAGACACTCCTCTACTGAGCCCTTATAAAATGGGAAGCTTTCAGTTATCACATAGGTATTTTTCTACCACATCCATTCAATTTTCTCTTCTTTCCTTTTTTTACCATTTGGATGGTTGCTACCCCTTGTATTTGTATTATATTGTTAGTTTAAATACAATATTTGTTTTAATTATTATTTAAATTCTATTGTATCGTATCGTTTAAATCTATGGATAAAATGTGAATTAGGTGTTAATATGTTTTGCAGAGTTGTGTTGGCGCCATTAACAAGGCAAAGATCATATGGCAATGTTCCACAACCACATGCTATCCTTTATTACTCCCAAAGAACCACAAAAGGAGGTCTTCTAATAGCCGAGGCCACAGGAGTTTCTGATACTGCCCAAGGGTAACCGCAATTAACCAACTTCTCAATTGTCATCTTCCAGATACTCTTTGCTAAATTCGTCTATTAATTGGAAGGTACACTGATACTCCTGGAATATGGACAGAGGAGCAAGTGGAGGCCTGGAAACCAATTGTAAATGCAGTGCATGCCAAAGGAGGAATCTTCTTTTGCCAAATTTGGCATGTAGGCAGAGTTTCCAACACAGGTAACTCACTTTGAGAGAATTAATGTATCACTAAATGTAACTTTTGACCCACTCCTCTCTACAGGTTTTCAGCCCAATGGACAGGATCCTATCTGTGAAAGACTCCATTAATGGGAGTAAAGAAAGCTTAAGAGAAAGTCTTAGAGGAAGAGAAGAAAATAATGTTCATGTATCTGCAACCTATACGCTAACTTCCTATATATACACAGATAGTTAGGCATACATGCCAGCTGTTATTTTTCTAACTAACTAGATTCCTTTCCTAACTAACTGCTTATTATCTAATTAACTAACAAACTTAATATATGATTAATACAAGCCTTTCAACACTCCCCCTCAAGCTAAGAATTGGAAAATACATTTTTCATTCCAAGCTTGTCAATTAGTGCCTCATGTTGTGGTTTGCACAACCCTTTAGCAAGCAAATCTGCTTGTTGTTCTCTTGTCCCTATGTGTTGTGTTTGAATGAGTCCTTCAAGTATCTTCTCTCTTACAAAGTGGCAATCTATGTCGAAATGCTTTGTTCTCTCATGGAAAATTGGATGAGCTGCTATTTGAATGGCAGCTTTATTGTCACAGAATAATTTCACAGGCAACATAACATTTATTCCCAACTCCTTGAATAAGCCTTTTAACCAGACAATCTCAGCCACTGTAGTAGCCATACTTCTGAACTCTGCTTCTGCAGAACTCCTTGAAACTGTGCTTTGTTTCTTTGACTTCCAAGACACTAATGCACCTCCTAGCTTTATTATGTAGCCAGTTACTGATCTTCTTGTTTCTACGCATGCTCCCCAGTCTGAGTCACAATAAGCTACTAGTTCATTCTCTTTATTGCTTGGCATAAACAAACCAAGACCTGCTGTTCCTTTTATATATTTCACTACTCTAAGTGCTGCTTCCATGTGAGATAGTTTTGGTGAGTGCATGTATTGACTAAGAACTTGTACTACGAATGCTATATCAGGTCTAGTCATAGTCAAGTATAGTAACCTTCCTATTAGCCTCTGATATTTTCCACAATCATCCATAGGTATGTCTTCTGCACTATCCTTCTTTCCTGTGCATTCATCGAACATAGTAGATGTCAACTTGTGATTGAACTCCAAAGGAGTAGATGAGGGCTTACAACCTGCTAGTCCCAACTCAGATACAAGTCTTAGTGCATACTTCCTTTGATTCATAAGTATACCTTCTGCAGTTCTAGAGAACTCAATTCCAAGGAAGTATTTAAGTTCTCCAAGATCTTTCATTTTGAATCTGTGTTGCAACTCCTCTCTTATTTGTTGTATACACTGTAAACTACTTCCAGTGATCAGGAGATCATCAACATATACCAAAATAACAAGGAGTTCTTTTCCTATATTCTTTGTAAAGAGTGAATAATCATAATGAGACTGTAAAAAACCCATATCAGTTAATGCCTCTGTAAGCTTCAAATTCCATTTCCTTGGTGCCTGCTTTAGTCCATATAAGGAATTATGAAGCTTGCAAACCATGTGTTTCTCCCCCTGGTTTGCAAACCCTTCAGGAATTTGCATATAGACTTCCTCAGGAAGATCTCCTTGAAGAAACGCATTGTGAACATCCATCTGAAATATAAACCAACCACAAGATGCAGCTAGAGTCACTACTGATCTCACAGTAACCATCTTGGCTACTGGTGAGAAAGTTTCAGTATAGTCTAGACCTTCCTGCTGATTGTATCCCTTTGCCACTAGCCTGGCCTTATACCTTTCAACCTCCCCAGAAGCTTTGTATTTGACTTTGAAAACCCACTTACACCCAATAGGAACCTTTGCAGAAGGAAGAGGAACAACAGACCATGTATCATTTTCTTCTAGAGCAGTAATTTCAGCCCTCATAGCATCCACCCAATGAGGATCTTGACAGGCTTCCATGTATGTATGAGGCTCAGCTATAGTGGAGTATGCAGCAAGTGAGGCCCTGGAAGTAGGAGATAACTTGGAGTAGGAAACATACTGAGAAATAGGATATAAACAGACATTTTTGGCACTATGAGTCACATATGACTCCAGCCAAACAGGTGGCTTAGACTGTCTAGAGGACCTCCTGAGTGGAGCCAATGGTGCTGCCACATTCGAAGGAGACTCAGATTGTATAGAAGAAGTTATTGGAGCAGGTATAGACATATTTGGATATGACAAAGCTGTATCACTAAGTGAGATATCAGGAAGATCAAGAATAGGAAATAGATGGTCTGGAAACGACTGAAGATCCTTGAAGGGAAAGACCTCCTCTTTAAACACAGTATCCCTACTTACAAAAAAGAATTTGCAGGTTAAGTCATACAGAACATAACCTTTTTGAGTGGAAGAATAACCCATGTGAACAGCTGGAATAGCTCTAGGTGCAAACTTGTCTAGTGTCTTAGGATCTGTAGCATAACATAGACTCCCAAAAACTCTGACATGATGAAGACTAGGTGACTGTCCAAACAGCTTTTCAAAAGAACTATGACCCTTTAGCAACAAGGTAGGCAACCTATTCAGAATGTAGACAGCCGTGGTTACACAAAATCCCCAAAACTTTAGGGGTACACCAGCTTGAAACCTTAGTGCTCTAGCCATGTCAAGAATGGATCTATGTTTCCTCTCAACCACTCCATTTTGTTGAGGAGTGTAAACACATGAACTCTGATGCAAAATGCCATTTGCCTTGAATAGATCATTCACTTGAGAATTAAAAAACTCTGTCCCATTATCTGTTCTTATACACTTTACACCTCGACCAAACTGAGTTTTCACCATGCACAAATAATTCTTTAGAACAACTACAGTATCTGATTTGGTATGCAGTAAAAACACCCAAGTATACCTAGACATATCATCTACTAATGTTAAAAAATATCTTTTACCATCAAAATTAGGAACTCTATAAGGCCCCCAAACATCACCATGTACAATATCAAAAACTGAAGCAGAACTGGATATACTAGTAGGAAAAGGCAGTCTTGATTGCTTGGCAATTGGACACACAGAACAATTATGATTATGTATAGGTACAATGTTTATACTCTTTATTCTACTGAGCACTTTTAGAAGGGCATGCCCAAGTCTCTTGTGCCATAGGCTAGTTACAGAACTAACAGTAGAAGTAAAACTAATAGGACTTGTCCTTGTACATGCACCTTCAGTTGCACAACCTTCAGAAGAGCTTTGACCATGTGGAAGATTTGTTGTGATATCAGTATTGAGTATATAAAGTCCTTGATTCTCTTTACCAATCCCCAGGACCCTCCCATTTAAGAGATCCTGAAAGATGCAGAAGTCAGGAAAAAATACATTGCACCATGCATTCTCTGACTCTCAACATTGATAATCATAGCATAAGCTTGATTAACATTTGGAACAGGAATCTGCATCAGAACCTGACTTCTAGCATGTGTATAGGACTCATTAAGACCCATCAGAAACTGCCATAACCTTTGAAATTGAAAGTGTTCTGCGTATTGTTTAGATTCAGGACAAGCACATGAAGGAGGAGGGATAAGTGTTTCCACTTCATCCCAAAGTTCTCTCAACCTAGAGAAATAGGTGGACACAGAAGTGGTTCCTTGAGACAAGGTGACTATTTCTTTATGAAGATAAAAGGCCCTCGAAGCATTGACCTTATCAAATCTTTCACGAAGATCTTCCCATACTGTATGAGCATCAGATCCATAGATCACAGTGCTAATTAAACTCTTAGACACAGAATTCATGATCCAGCCTAGGACAATAGCATTACACCTATCCCATACAGCATGTAAAGACTCAGAATACATCTCCTTTTTACAGGTTCCTAGTAGAAATCCTAACTTGTTTTTTCCAAGTAACACAAGTTTCAAGGATTTACTCCATAAAGAATAGTTTTCAGAACCTAGTAACTGAAACGAAATTAGAACAGAACCTTGAGTATCTGATGGATGAATGAACAGAGGATGATTGTGATCAATTGGTCCTGGAATTGCACCTGGAAGTTGTTGACCTTCAACTGGAACACCTTCGTCTGTAACAGATGGCATGATTGACCAAGAATTGATCTTCAAACACTGCAGAAATATACTTCGATCTTCAACCCAAGAAGAATTTAATCAATCTACAACCAAGAATTTGAGAAATCAACAGAAGAAAATCAAGAATCCCCTGTGCTCTGATACCATGTGAAAAGACTCCATTAATGGGAGTAAAGAAAGCTTAAGAGAAAGTCTTAGAGGAAGAGAAGAAAATAATGTTCATGTATCTGCAACCTATGCGCTAACTTCCTATAAATACACAGATAGTTAGGCATACATGCCAGCTGTTATTTTTCTAACTAACTAGATTCCTTTCCTAACTAACTGCTTATTATCTAATTAACTAACAAACTGAATATATGATTAATACAAGCCTTTCAACACTATCTCCTGCACAGACAAGCCACTAACATCTCAAATTGGATTAGATGTTGCAGAATTTACCCCTCCACGGCGCCTTACAACAGATGAAATTCCCCACATTGTTAACCATTTTCGGCTTGCTGCTAGAAATGCCATTGAAGCTGGTAAAAATTTCTTCTAAAGTTCACTACTTTAATGGAAAACTATTTCAGTCTGATCGATATTCTGGAATAGAAAATATTTGTTCTGTAATTACTACTATATTTTTTTTAAGATGAGTAGCTAAGGAAAGACACCGTATGTGCTTCCTTGAATTGTGAATTATAAGAATGAAAATGCACAGGCATGTTCTATGTAGGAAAAGGTAAACTTTGTGTAAAATGTCTAAACTTGTGCTCTTTAGTGAATAACCAGAATGAGTCACTTTTTGGTTATGTCCACTATGGAATTCTATGAATCAGGAAAAGAAATTAGGTCTAGACGTTTTCACAAACAACTTAAATTTTGCACAGTATTTGCTGAAATAGGTGCCTTGTTAGATTGATTAATTGGTGAGTTGATCAGTTGTGATTTACAATCCTTTCATTGAATAACTCTCCATGTACTATCACATCATTATTGTCTTCAAACTAAAACACTCATTCAAACTAAGTTTTTCTTATGTAATCTGCTCAATTTGTAGGATTTGATGGGGTTGAGATCCATGGAGCTCATGGCTATCTAATTGACCAGTTTATGAAAGACCAAGTCAATGATCGAACTGACCAATATGGAGGGTCTTTAGAGAACCGTTGTAGATTTGCACTCGAAATAGTTGAAGCAGTTGTAAATGAGATTGGAGCTGACAGAGTTGGATTTAGGCTTTCCCCATTTGCTGACTACATGGAATCAGGAGACTCAAGCCCAACGGCTCTGGGTCTTTACATGGCTGAAGCCTTGAATAAGTATGGTATATCTTATTGCCACATGATTGAGCCTAGGATGAAAACACTTGCGGAAAAAGTTGAATGTCCTGAAAGCCTTGTACCCATGAGGAAGGCATTCAAAGGTACTTTTTTAGTAGCTGGTGGTTACGATAGAGGAGATGGAAACAAAGTTGTGCTTGAAAACCGAGCTGATCTGGTCGTGTATGGGCGTCTATTCTTAGCCAATCCAGATTTACCAAAGCGATTTGAGCTAGATGTTCCTCTCAACAAGTATAACAGGGAGACATTCTACATATCTGATCCTGTTGTTGGCTATACTGACTATCCATTTATAGAAACCACGGCATGATGCCAAAGGTTATCAGATACTTCTTGTCTCACAAAAGAAGTGATCTATTAATAAAGATCAGTAACATTTCCTGCACTTGAATTCTGTATGCTTTCATCTTATTTAATGATAATAAATTTGTGCCTACCTGAACTGTCATGTGACCGAGTTTTGTACCTGAACTATCACCAAATATTAGTGTTAGTCATTAGGCTTTCCATTGCAATATGATCGCTTTGACATGTTTCCATTGTCCTTGTTTGATTTGGCCATGTATTTCATCTTCTCTTACCTTACGCAATTTCTATCATTATCCATGTATAATGATCTAACTGGACCACAAATCTGATTGTTTTTACCCTATACAATGTCATTATTCATAGTGAGAATAGCTATGAAAATTGTTAGATCTATTATTCCAAAGTGAGAATAGCTATGACGCTTCTGCATATTCCTTTCTCTTTCACTTGATTTTTTTTTTCTTTAAGAACGTAATTTAAATGCTATAAAAGGTTGTGGCGACTGATGTAGATGTAAGGATTTCTCTTAAATTTCCTTTATTTGAAATTTATTATAATTGTATTTTACTTTTAATAAAAGTTTGGTAGAAAAGATTTTTTTTTGTGGAAAAGGACTCTAGAATATCTAAATAGCACGTACCAGCCGGAAACTTCAATGAAACGCTGTCACCTTTAACCTAATCATCTCCGATCAATTTCCGGTGGCTATGGCCACCAGTTTACCCGGTAGAACAAATGATCATCCAGGAGAATCTGGAATGTGCGGTAATTGGAAAATTCTCATATGGATGGCCTGACATCCAAGATCTGAGGAAAATCATTCCAAAACAGTGTGAATTGAAAGGCGAATGCAACATAGGACTGTTAAGCAATAGACATGTGATGTGAGAGCATCATGCTTGGAGGACTACGTAAACCTGTTATCTAAACCAACTTTCTATGTAATGCACAAAGGATGGTCATATGCAATGAGAACTTTGAAATGGGATCCCATGTTTGATCCATTGGAGGAAACATCCACAACTATTGTGTGGATCTCCTTTCCATCACTACCTCCTAATATTTTTGTTAAGGAAGCGGTATTTTCATTGGCAGCAGCGGTTGAAAAGCCGCTTCAAGTGGACTTAGCAACAAACAATCAGACAAGACCTAGTTGCGCTAGGGTGAAGGTGGAAGCCGATTTTCAAAGTGAAATCCCAAAAAGAATCAGTGTGGGTCTTAGAAGGCAATCAGGAGAGATGTGTGAAAAGTGGGTCAAAATCAAGTACAATTATGTACCAAAATATTGTCAGAATTTCTTAAATGTAAGGACATAATGAACAACAATGCTATGCAATTCACCTAGAATTACATCCAAAGGAGGAAGAAGAGAGTGGGGAGAAGAAGAATAAAGAAAAAGAACCATAGGATGGTGATGCCGAACAGAAGAAAAAAATTGTGGAACATAACGGTAACAAAGATCAGGAACAATTCAAGTCACAAAATCAAAAGTATAGACGGGGGTGGAGAAGAGAAGGAAAAGGAAAGGTGGAACAAGTGTGGAACAAAAAGGGTACTCAACATGAGAAGAAAGTGGTGAGCATTAGGAACAAATTTGAAACATTATCAGAGAAGGATGAGGCAAGTGATATACACGAAATACAACATCTGGATAACAAAGGGATTGAGACAAAACAATATGTAGAAGAGGCATGTGTCGAGAAAAGGCATTATTCAGAGAATAGTGGGACAAAGAGAAACAAGGAGGAAAATATAAACAATTCAAGAAAGGCAGTAATGAGTTCGATACCAGTGGGCTCATATACGGTTGATAAAGGAGAAAACAATGAGAACGAGGATAATGCAAGAAGCAGTAACAAGGTGATAGATGTGGAAGGGAACAGTATGATCAAAACAGTGGGGAGAGATATCCTTATGAGCAAGATCAGGCAGTGCAGAGGGAAGAAAATAGTTGCCCTGACCTACAAGAAATAACTGCGGAGGAGAAACAACATCGAAGAGATACAGAGGAAGATGAAGACATTGGGGAGAATAAACAAACGATAAGTCGGGATGGAGACTTATCCCTAAGAAAAATCAAATACTTGGAGAGTGGAACAAAACGCAGTAAGTCATGTGCGTCATCACTCCCTCTTCAGGTAAAAACAAAGAGTAGTAAGGATAGAACATAAGATATTTCTCAATGACTAGGAAAACAATCTTCTGGAATATAAGGTCAGTTATATCTCAAAAATCTTTTGAGAGATTAATTGGCTTAAATAGGAGGCATAAATACAATTTTATAGCTCTAATGGAGCCTTTTCAAGGATCACATGAGTTAGAACAATACAAAAGGAAGTTGGGTTTCCAGAATGGTTACTGTAACTGTTCAGGGAAGATATGGGTTATGTGGGATGGCGATTGGTCAAAAGAAGTTATTAGAGATAATATGCAACAACTGACTATGAAACTTATAAAAAACAATGTTGAAATATTGATTACTTCTGTCTATTCTAGATGTGACTCATTAGAATGGCTGGAACTCTGGGAACAATTGGAAAGCTTAGCTTAGGAAGTCTCTTTTCCTTGGTTGGTGGGTGGACAATTGTGCGCTATCAGAAATAAAGTTCCCGGGTAGTAAATATACGTGGTGGAATGGTAAGATAGAAAGGGCATGTATTTTCAAAAGATTGGATAGAGTCTTGTGCAATCAGGAATTGTTAAGATCCTACCTTCTAGTGAAGTACTGCACTTGGTAAGACAACGGTCATACCATGCTCCTTTACATGTTTCATGCAACTCTGATGAAGATTTAATAACCAAACCTTTCAAGTTCCTAAAATTTTGTACTAAACATCCAAATTTTAAGACAATCATAGAAGAGAACTGGAATGTGGAGTTTGTGGGTTGTCCTTTCATGGTGTTTTAGGAAAAAATCAAGAAGATAAATGGAGTGTTTGCGAAATGGAGTAAGGAGACCTTTGGGAATATATTCCAGAGAATAGCTACACTAGAGGATGAGATAAGGGTGTAGGTGTGTCAATTGGAGATAAATCCCAATACTGAAAATAGAGAGATTTTAAGCAAGTCTGTAGGTGAATTGAAGAGATATCTCCACATAGAGGAGGAGTACTGGAAAAAAGTGGGGATGAGGTGGTTTAAAGATGGCGACATAAATACCAAATTTTTCACAATTACGTGAAAGGGAGAAGGAAGAAGCTAAACGTAACAGAGATCCAAACTGCTCAAAGGGATATGATAAACACTACTGACAATATCAGAGCTGAGGCAGTCTCTTATTTTGAAGCGACATTCAGGGAGAATTATAGACATGATACTGATGATATGCTCAATCTAATTCCTAAAATTATTACATTGGAGCAGAAAGAAGAGATGGAAAGAATTCCTAGCATAGACGAAATCAAAGAAGTGGTCTTTTCCCTTAATGGAGAAAGCACAAGTGGTCCTGATGGTTTTTCGGGTATGTTTTTCCAAAGATGTTGGAGCATTATTGGGGAGGATGTACAAAGAATGGTGGTCACATTATTCTATGGGCAAAGACTTCCTAGATTCATAACCCATACTAACCTAGTATTGATTCCTAATAAGGAACATGTATGTAGTTTCATAGACCTTAGGCCGATCACCCTAAGTACTTTTGCCAACAAGATAATCTCTAGGGTACTACATGAAAGGATCACCAGATGGTTACCTATGATGATTTCTAAGAACCAATCGGGTTTTGTTAAACGGAGAAATATTATTGAGAGTGTTTTGTTATCACAAGAGATAATAAGGGACATTAACAAAAGGAAAAAGAATCATAATGTGGTGGTGAAATTGGACATGTCCAAAGCACACGACAGAGTATCATGGTTCTTTTTTTTTTTTATCAAAGTACTGAGAAGATTTGGATTTTCTGAAACTATCTTAGACATGGTGTGGAGACTTATTTCCAATAATTGGTACTCACTGTTAGTAAATGGGAGGTCTTATGGTTTTTTCAATCCTCAAGAAGGGTCAAGCAAGGGGATCCACTCTCACTTACATTGTTTAGCATAGCAGCAGACGTATTGGCGAGGGGATTAAACAAGCTACTGGCGGATGTGGATTTCACACGCTATGGTCTACCTAAATGGAGCCCTCCGATAAATCATCTATCCTATGTTGATGACACTATTCTATTATGTTCGAGGGAAACAAAGTCGATTAGAAAAATGATGGGGGTGTTAATAGAGTATAAAAAATTTCAGGAAAAATGATTACTTTGAATAAAAGTTTTTTCTATTTTCATGAAAACACACCACTGATTGTGGACATTAGAATGAGGAGAATTACAGGAATCAGATAGGGTTCCTTCCCATTCACGTTTCTGGGCTGCCCTGTTTATTATGGAAGAAAAAAGGCATCCTATTTTGAAGAGATGATTAGAAAGGTTCAGAAGAGAGTCATGACATGGCAAAATAAGTGGTTTTCTTATGGTGGCAGGTTCATACTGATTGAAAATGTGCTACAATCCATGCCAATATACCTGCTATCAGCCATGAACCCTCCAAAAAAAGATTATTGATCAACTTCATCAAGTATTTGCAACTTTTTTCTGGAGTAAAACAGGTGAAGCAAGAGGGAAGAACTGGGTAGCATGGAAGGATTTGTGTTACCCAAAAATGGAAGGAGGGGTGAACTTTAGATCTTAACCTGATATGTCAAAAGCATTATTTGGAATATTATGGTGGAAGTTCAGAACATCGACATCTCCGTGGAGTACCTTTGTATGGAATAAATATTGCAAAGCGGTTCACCCTTTAATTGCAAAAGGAATTGGGGCTTCCAATACATGGAAAAAGATTATTGAAGTAAGAGAAGATATAGAGCATGATATATGGTGGCAAGTTAAATCAGGTGAGCCATTTTTTGGTTTGATAATTGGACAAAACAAGGGGCTCTTTATTTCATTGAAGATCTAGTAAGAGGGGAGGAAGAAATAGAGATCACAATTCATTAAAGATGGACAATGGGATAGGATTAAACTTTGAAGCTTTATATCAGAGGAAATGACTGATTTCATAGTGGAAAGTATTAATTCTAGATTGGTGGATGGGGAAATAGATAAACCTTGGTGGATGGGAAATTCTGATGGTATTTTCATGGTGAGTTCTGCATATGACATCATGAGACAAAGAAAGGAAGAGGAGACATGGTGGAGAAATATTTGGAGCAAGGAGATGCCTTTTAAGATTAACTTTCTGTTGTGGAGGTGCTGGAAAGGTCGAATAGCAACATAAGACAATCTTAAAAAGATGAGAATTAATATTGCCTCCAGATGCTACTATTGTGAAACATACAATTAGGAAACTATGACCCATTTATTTATAATAGCCTCCATAGCTCAAAAGTTATGGAGATATTTTGCTGATTGTGCAGGTATTCAAATTCAAGTGACTACAACAAAAAATTACATGGTGGGGAGCAACAAACAAAACCAAAGTGAGCCTAATCCTACGAGAAATTCCAGTTGTGCTATTGTGGGAACTGTGGAAGAGAAGAAATGCAAGGAGGCATGGAGCAGGGGTGGAGTGTCACAAGTTACATAGGTAGTGTGTAAACATTGTCTATCTGCTTGTAAAAATAAAATATCCTTGGATTGACATTCCAAGGAAATGGGAAGGAATATTGAGAGTTTTACACGGTTACATGCCTGAATTACACTATCAAGTAATAAAATGGAAGAAGCCAGAAAAGGGAAGAATGAAATGCAATACAGATGGGGCTTGCAGAGGAAATTCGGGAAAAAACACATACAACTTCTGTATAAGGAATGAATGTGGACCCTTCGGGGTGGTCCAGTGGTTTGGGCTTGGGACTTCCATGTTGGAGGTTTCAAGTTCGAAACCCCTTGCCAGTGAAAGCAAGGGGTTTGCCTTCTGGGTCGAGCTCGTTGCACCGGGCTTGCCTAGTGCGGGTTACCTCTCCTATGTGGTTTGCGAGCTATTGCGTAGGAGCGGGGGTTTTACCCTGTGCGCACCCAAAGGATAGCGACTGCGAGTTTCCCTTGTCATAAAATAAAATAAAATAAGGAATGAATGTGGAAACCTAGTGTATGCATAGGCAAAGAAAATAGGTTATGGAACTAACATAGAGGCAGAGGCCCTTGCGATCCTAAAATCGCTAAGACATTGCTGAAACACAAACTTTCAAGGACTACAGATAGAATTCGATTAAAAAAACGCTCACAAACATAATAAAGAGACAGTGGAAGATACCATGGCAGCAAGCAGAGATGATAGAGGAGATAAAAGAGCTACTTCAAATTACACAATCTAGTATCAAGCATATTTTCAGGGAATCAAACAATCTAGCAGACAAGATGGCAAATGAGGCATACAATCACGAAGCGCTAGTGCAATATTAGAGCTTTAATCAATTGTCAGTAGAATGCAGACAGATCTTAAATGTGGATAAAGCACAAAGACCCATGTTGAGAATCAAAACAAGAAAGATCATGATTGATGGACATTAACATGAACATAAGTAGGAGACAAAGCCTTCACAACAAAGGGCCTCGCAGAGAGAATATTAACAGAAATAGTTGATGCTACATAGGGCCAATCATAAGTGTGAGAACTCAAATACCTAGCCTAAGCAACGTCAACTTAAAAAATCGATACCAGTAAAAGATGAGGGCCTTGAGTCAGATAGCGAATTCATGAGTGGTGGCTGAAAAAGAGCTTTATATCGAAGACCAGGAGCATCTTGGTATCTAGACAACCTCTTAACTGAAGAAACAAAGGATTAGAAGAGGGATGATCAGAAAAGGAAAATACAAAAAGGAAGAGGCAAGATTCTCACAGAAAATACTTATCCAAGCACACAAGTTCTTGATCCCCTATCGTTTCCACCAAGGAACTCAATGTATCCACCGAAATTCACCTTTGCAGAGAAGGAAAATAAGATTAACAAGATATACAAGGAAAAATCAGAAGAACAACACGTACCTCTGTGAGCTGAGCTGTGCCACCATTGTAGTACATATCGATCTGGGTTGCCAACTGAACGGCAACATGGGAATTAGCCGGAAGCTCATAGTAGAACACCCAATATTTTGGAATCTTTTCCAAAAAAGGCATCTCAGTTGATCTGGCCTTTTATCTCCTTTTTGTTGTTTTAATTGTGTTTTCTTTCTTTCCTACTTGGGTTCACTTGGCCCACTTAGTATAGATTTAGGCTATTAATAAAATGGAGCTGATAGCTCCACATATTTAATTAAAAACAAGACCCTAGAATGTTTATTCTTTTCTTGGAAGAGAAGTCTTGTAATTCAATAAATGAAGAACTTTTCTTCTCATGAAGAACACAATAATATTCACAATATAGTCATTTAGTGAGTTCTGTTTAGGGAGATATTAATTCTCTCAATAGCTTTAAAATATTTATATTAGTATTATCGGATGTAGGTCAATTGACCAAACTCATATCTTATCATGCCATAGTTATTATTTTCTATGGTTCTTTGTCTATCATATTTATCAGCATCATAGTTTGTAATTGTTAACTTAAACATGATGTCACGACCCAAGGGTACACCCTTGATGTAACATGGCATATAAGATCCCGAGTGGTCCCATACAACCCACTTAGTATTCATAACATAAGAAATAGAATAATAGAGGTAAAACAATATTTCAAATCCAAACGTTTTATTAAAGAAAGTGAAAGTCTAAAACACTTTGTCTCAATAGCCATCTAATACAATAGAATGAAATTGGGCCTAGCCCATACATCATGTCCAAAACTTAAAATAAGAAAGAAAGTAAGAACAATGAAATTCGTCCTCGAAGCATGAGGACTCACCAAGCTCAGAAATCAACCAAGTCAACCTCTAGCCACGAAACTGAGAACCCTAAATATCGGAACCTACATTTGGGAAAAATGTAGGCAAGAGTATGTGTTAGCACAAAAAAAATGTACCAAGTATGATAGCCATGTATAAAACATTAAAATCATGCTAAAACGGGATATTTCATGACATGCAATTGACCAAGCTAAAACATGATATAAGAAGGTTAGAAAACATACTTCATAACAAGGTCAACGCAAGCTAACATCTTTAAAACCTTTGATCACATATGAGATACTCCTTGAATAACCTTAGTTCATTATTAATGTAGGAAGTAGCCTTAACCGACATAGAGACCATGTGAGCTACAACATGATCCCCCAGTGTCTCCCACACTGAAAAAGGGGTGTCCTACTTGCCAAGTTAAGGACCATGAATTTCTAGCTTAAGTGGATCCACTAGCTAATGTCTATCTAGACAATCATCCTATGGGGGCACATAGGTAAGGGATTAGGAGATTGCTTCTAGAAACCCGACCTCTACTAACGGGAGAGATTTCATCTCAATATCCTCTCGGTGCTAAGCATAAATCCCACAGAATAGTCATTTCTTACTTGTTCTCATTATTCATGGAAGAGCATGTCATCTTGCCAATCCAAGCTAAGTTTCATTAGGATAGCTCCTTGTCTTTGATTCATTTAGGTGAGAAACCTTTCAACCTTAAAATCCTTATTATGTGAGAAAATCTTTCACAATCATGTTTTCATGTGTTTATGAGAATATCCTTTCAACAACACAACAACATCATCATCATTGATAATTTACTCTCAAAGCATCCTTAAAACATTTACATAGATTTCATAAGAACATGCATAAACTCATACTTTGCCCTTTCAAGGTTCAAAGATTACTTTCAATCACCACATCTAGAAATCAAGTATTAGACATAGATTTCACAATAAATTCATGTGATTCTATCACTTCATGCTTTAGTTCATAAAACTCTTCTTTCATAACCAACAACCCACCTCATATGATCATAATTTGGAAAACATGGGTTTTTTACATGGGTTCTTAGGGGAAACATCATAAAATCATAGTATTTCATCAATTCATGCATTCAATCATTCAAATCAATAATCAAGAGAACCCATGGTAATTGAAGAAAACTATAACATAATTGGGGATTTCTACCTTTGAAAATAGGAGAATTTGGGAACTCCATGGATGAAAACTATCATACCTCAAGTCCAAATGTTTATCTTCAATGGAGGAATTGAGACTTGCTTTGAAACCCTAGGTTGAATCCTTCTTCTTCTTCAATTTCTAGAGAGAGAAATATTTTGGAGAGGAGCATTGATCTTCTTTTGTGATTTTTGAAGAATAACTTGAATGAGTTGAATTTGGGGGTTAAAAAGCTTATAGAGGGGTCCTAGGCTTGGGTAAAACGACATATCGTTGATTTAATTAAAATAGGAAATGACCCAAAAGCCCCTAACTTTGCAACTGTCGAACCTCACCCACGACTCCACTAACGGACCATGGACTGACCAACGGTCTGTCCTGGTCAATCATTAATAGATTCAGAGATTTTTGGTCGACCTACGATTCCTCTAGCCATGAGACGTAGACCCATCGACGGTTCGTGGGTCCTGGCTGTGGTTCCTGCTTTTCACAGTCTCCTTGATTCCCCTCCACGAACCCACCTACGGTCCGTGGTCCCATCCACGGGCCGTGGTTGGCCTTGGTGGGATGGCACCTTGGACTTCTGACTTGTTATTTGCCCTCTCTCGAATTGAGGGTGTTACACTATCTCGCCCTTAGGAACATTCGTCCTCGAATGAGATTCAAGACATCATAAGGAATGTAGGAACCTATTCTAACAACCAATCATGCATGCAATCACATCAATGCACATAACCAAGGAGGAAACCTCAACTCCAAGATTAACATACTCAATGCACCATAAGGAAGGTAAGAACTACACCTAGCAACCCAATATGCATGAAATTTTGAAATTACTCATATTCAAGGAGGAACTACCTTCTCCAAGCTAAACGCATGCTTAACACGATTGCATGGAGCCTATATGCAATATATACTCAAAAGCATGTGTCCAAGGAGGAAATATCAACTCCTAGCTAAAGCATGTTCAACAATTCACATCATGAAGCCTATACGAAACTCATACTCAATGCACAACAACATGAGAAAAATCAATCAGTTAAACTCATTTTCTTTCAAAACATAAGTTTTTCATAAACATACATAAAGTAAGGAAATCATGGGAATATCTAAAACACACATGACACCAAAATAATGAACAACCCATGAGGAACTCATTACCTCAAGCTAGAGTAGGAGTAGAATGAAAGAGATGAAGATATCGAGATATCATATCGGCCTCGGCCTCGGCCTCCCAAGTAGCACCTTCAACTAAATGTTTCCTCCATAACACTTTCACGGAAGCAACTTCCTTGTTTCTCAACTTCTTGGCTTGCCGGTCTAAAATCTCAACCGGAACTTCCTCATAAGAAAGATTCTCCATAACTCCCAAACCTTCTAAAGGAACTATGGACGTTGGATCACCAACACATTTCTTCAACATAGAGACCTGGAAAACCAGATGCACCAATGCCAACTCATTAGGTAAATCAAGTTCATAAGCAACCTTACCAACACGTCTCAAAATATCATATGGGCCTACAAAATGGGTACTAAGCTTCCCTTTCTTACCAAACCTCATTACACCCTTCATGAGTGAGATTTTCAAGTAAACCCAATCATGAACATCAAACTCAAATCTCTTCTTCTAAAATCGGCATATGACTTTTGTCGACTTTGAACCATTTTCAACATTTCTCTAATAAGTTAAACTTTATCTATAGCCTCATGTACCAATTCAGGACCTATTAGGGAAAATTCACCCACCTCAAACCAACCTATAGGATATCTACACCTCCTACCATATAATGCCCCAAATGGAGCCATACTAATACTTGAGTGATAGCTATTATTATAAGCAAACTCAATCAATGGCAAATGGTCATCCCAATTACCCTTAAAATTAATAACACAAGCCCTCAACATATCTTCCAAAGTTTGGATGGAATGCTCCGCTTGCCCATCGATTTGGGGATGAAAGGTTGTACTAAACTTAACACGAGTACCAAGACCCTTTTGGAAAGACTTCCAAAACTGAGAAGTGAACTGAGTACCACGATCGAAAATAATGGACAAGGGGAATCCATGGAACCTTACCATTTCTCTCAAGTACAACTTAGCATAATCCTTCGTCGAATAGGAAACCTTGACGGGAATAAAATGAGCTAATTTCGTCATCTTATCTACTATATACTAAATCGAGTCATGTTGTCGCCGAGTACGTGGCAACCCTACTATGAAGTCCATATTCAAATCTTCCCACTTACAAGTAGGAATACTAATGTATTGGGACAATCGTCCCAATTTTTGATGCTTAACTTTTACTTGTTGACAATTAGGACACTTATCCACGAATTCCACAATATCCTTCTTCATCCCATTCCACCAATAGATCTCTCGCAAATCATGGTACATGTTGGTGGCTCCCAGGTGAATGGAATACTGAGAACTATGGGCTTTTGACAAGATCCGTTCCCTCAAGTCATCAACATTAGGAACACACAAACTACCTTCATATTTAAGTACACCATCTCCCCCTTGGGAGAAAGCCTCAACGGATTTCTTAAGTACCCCTTCTTTAAATTCAACCAAAATTGGATCAAGACTTTGCTCGGCTTTCACATCCGCCACAAAAGATGATTCTGAACCATTGTGAACCATAACACCACTCTTGGTAAAGTCTACTAACTGAACTTCCAACTGGGCTAATATATGAACATCTCGAACCAACTCTTTTCTATCATCATTAATATGAGCCACACTACCCATAGATAGCCGACTAAGAGCATCTGCCACCACATTCACCTTACCGGAGTGATAGAGAACAGTCATGTCATAATACTTCAATAACTCAAGCCACCTTCTTTGGCGAAGGTTCAAATCCTTTTGGTTAAACACATATTGCAAACTCTTATAGTCGGTGAAAACATATACATGAACTCCATACAAATAATGCCTCCAAATCTTTAGGGAAAAAACAACTGCCGCTAATTCAAGGTCATGGGTAGGATAGTTCATCTCATGGATATTAAGTTATCTTGAAGCACTGGCAATAACTTTACCATTTTTCATAAGCACACATCCCAACCCAACTGGCAATAACTTTACCATTTTGCATAAGCACACATCCCAACCCAATTCTAGAGGCACCACAATACACCACAAAACCATCTGTACTTTCCGGTAAAGTCAACACCGGAGTGGAAGTGAGTCTATCTTTCAACTCTTCTCACAAGCTTCAGATCATATGAACTTAGCCTTCTTTTGAGTCAAAGCCATCAATGGAGAGGCAATGGAGGAAAACCCCTCAATAAACCTTCTATAGTAATCGGCCAAACCCAAGAAGCTTCTAATATATGAAGGGGTTAGAGGTCTAGGCCAATTATTGACCGCATCCGTTTTCTTATGATCTACCTCAATACCCTTAGTTGAAATAATATGACCAAGAAAATCCACTGACCTTAGCCAAAACTCACATTTGCTAAACTTTGCAAAGAGTTGTTGTTCCTTGAGAATTTGCACTCATTCTCACTTTTCGAATAGATCAAAATATCATCAATGAACACAATTACGAACATATCAAGGTATTGTCTAAACACCCTATTCATCAAATCCATAAATACCACCAGAGCATTAGTCAAACCAAACGGCATCACCAAAAATTGATAATGACCATATCGGGTTCTAAAAGGCATTTTCGGAATATCATTTTCCTTCACCCTCAGTATTTCAAATCCATGGATGAAAACTATCATACCTCAAGTCTAAATTATTATCTTCAATGGAGGAATTGAGACTTGCTTTGAAACCCTAGATTGAATCCTTCTTCTTCTTCAATTTTTAGAGAGAGAAATATTTTGGAGAGGAGAATTTAACTTCTTTTGTGATTTTGGAAGAATGAGTTGAATTTGGGTGTTAAAAAACTTATATAGGGGTCCTAGGCTTGGGTAAAATGACATAGATTTGATTTAATTAAAACCATAAAAGACCCAAAAGACCCTAACTTTGCAACTGCCGAACCCCACCCACGGCTCCACTAACACACCGTGGACTGACCAACAGTTCGTTCTGGTCAAGTGTCAGTAGATTCAAAGATTTCTGGTCAACCTACGGTTCCCCTAGCCATACGCGTGGACCCATCGATGGCTCGTGGGTCCTGGCCGTGGTTCCTTCCTTTCAAAGTCTCCTCGATGCCCTCCACGGACCCACCTACGGTCTGTGTCCCATCCATGGGCCGTGGTTGGCCTTGGTGGGATGGCACCTTGGATTTCTAACATGCTATTTGCCCTCTCTCGAATCCGAGGTGTTACACATGATGCCAACTATTTTGATCCCAACAGTGGATCTTATGTGTTATCCATGTAAAGCAAGTAGGAATACACGTGTGTTTGAGGGATCTAAGATATTTTTTTTGATCGAGTTAAGCTATCTGAATGAAATTCTTAGTAGTATAGGAGCCGAAATGTCAAATTGGGACAAGTATCTAATCTGTCATTATTTATATGCACCTCATGCAGAGTTTCAAAATTCTTGAAATACGGTGCCAAATTAAAATTTGAGGCACACAAGGGAATTATTTAAATTTGAATTGATCCGGACTAATGTCAGTCCACCATAGCTTGAAGCCTCTCACTATGAAGGTGCCTCTATAGCGGGGTTGACGAAATTAGATCCTAATCCAATCTTTGTTTTTTACTTTTTTCCTCCCATATTTCAGGGAGAAAACAAACGAGGGTTACTCCAAAAATCCCCCCCCCCAAGCCACCTAAGCTCGTAAACAATAAAAGGGAGAATTTTTCAATGCAAAGAAAGGTAAAACCCAATGATTTCCGGTCTATGATGGTCATGATTCTCCCCCCACAGAGTGATAACACTCAAATTACCCTAAAAATAAGTTAAAAGGTTAAGAGATCGTCATCAATATAAATACCCAACTAAGAGTTGGGCTCGAATCCCACAAGGAACAATTTGTCGGCAATTGAATATATAAAGAATGAATAGCTACGAGTTTGAACCTAAACATGCAAAATAAAAAATTATCAAATCAAATAACCAAGCGATGGTTTTGGGCAGAGACAATATCAAGCAAGGGATATATGGGAATTGGGAAATCAGAAATTCAATCAACACTCAATGACCCATTGCAATTCAACCATGCTAAATCAATCATAGATAGGCTAGATTATAATTAGTCAACACTAATCTCCTTTCGGCCTTAAAGTATTATTTTACGATATCTCCTTTCAGTCTCAATCGTGTTCATTAGCAAAGCAATCTAAAACCTTAATATAAACCCCTATTTCTAGAAAGTTTAGCATTCAACAAAGTAGACCTAAATTATCTCCTTTCGGTCTCAAATTGAGGACTCAAAGCCGAATATGATTAATAACCCAATTCTCCACTTCACAAACTCTTCCGAGCAACCCACAAAGATCGGAAGCTAGATTGAAGTGTGAGAGAGTCACTAGGACACTTAAGCATTGATTCTCATGATTGTTGGCCCTTAATTTGGTGATACTCTCGATTCAACATGAACTAAAGTTGCCATTAATGATCTTTTTGGCTTTATCTTGCAACTCTCGTATCATGTCATTTATTTCGGCTTCATGGTTTTTTATTTGTTTGGATTGGTTGCACAAGCTCAAGATATCTTCTATATCCACCCAATCCATTTTTGTGTTCTAATATTGGGTTCCAATGTTGCAATCCCAAACTCGAGTTGAACCGTCTCATCACACAAATCAAGGTGCAAGTTGTGAGACTCTTCTTTGCTCTTTCCATCTATTTCATAAAGAGGAGTTTCAACAGCTCTACGGTTGTTCTCACCTTATCCCTAAGAGTTGCGAGTCAAAACTCAAAGTTGACTATAACATAACACTAATTAGGTGCATTTTGCGAAGCCTTTCCTTTTCTTGGGAAAGTAGGAGCAGGACTCTCTTACCCCAAATGAGCTTTTAATCCATGACCATAAGCCTAAATGACTTATCACTTTTGTTTCATCACAAGGCCATGGGTCGGTATAGGGTATACCACTCCCAAGTACATGATGATCACAGAAAGCCATAAACAAAACAAAAGAAACTAAAGACAATTATTCACAATCTAGATAGAAACAAATAAACTATAAATCCTAAATCAATTAAATATACCTAATTGTTCCTCAGCAATGACACCATTTTTAATAACGCTCAAATTACCTTAAAAATAAGTTAAAAGAATAAGTGGTCGTCGTCAATAACAATACCTAACTAAGAGTTTGGGTCGAATCCCATAAGGAACAATTTGTCGACAATTGAAAATATAAAGAACGAATAGCCACAAGTTTGAACCTAAACATGCAATATACAATATTATCAAATCAAAAGTGATTTTGGTAACCAAGTGTTGGTTTTGGGCAAAGAAAATATCAAGCAAGGGATACATGGGGATTGATAAATTCTGAATTTAATCAATACTCAATGACCCGTGCAATTCAATCATGCTAAATCATTCATAGATAGGCTAGATCATCACTAGTCAACACTAATATCCTTTCAGTCTCAAAGTGTTATTTTATGATATATTCTTTTAGTCTCAATCGTGTTCAACAACAAAGCAATCCAATACCTTTATCTAAACTCCTATTTTTAGCAAGTTTTGCATTCAAAAAAGTAGACCTAAATTATATCCTTTCAATCTCAAATTAAGGACTCAAAGCCAAATATGATTATTAACATAATTCTCCACTTCACAAATTCTCTTTTGCGCAACCCACAAAGATCGTATGCTAGATTCAAGTGTTCACTCTCAAATCATAAATTCAAACATAAAATCTAGATCAAATCTATTTCATGAAATCAAGCATTGAATCAAGGAACCATAAAAGTAATAAAGTGATAAATCGAAAACCTAAATAGCTTTATCTATTTCTAGCACAAAAACTCCAATTTCATATACACAATTACACCCACAATTCTAGAAATGTAAAGCAAGGAAATGAAGAAGGAAACAAGAGAGTTTACTATTAAGTACACAATGTTCAAAATCACTTGTGAATTGTAAGGCAACATACCTTCAAAGTCTCAACCCAAAACATGAACACTACAAATTTGGGTTCTTCCTTAGTCTAAGCGAAAAGATGAATTGTGTCCTCAAAATATGATATGGAATGATGTGGAATAATATTTCTCTTCAGCCCCTTTGTGAGAATTTGGATCCAACTTCTGAAAAATTCCAATTATGCCCTTTTCCAAGTAGGCGGGCTTCGCAAAAATGGATTGAAGTTTGCAAAAGTGAATGTCGCAAAAGTGACACTCCCATCTCTTAAGTGAACTCTAACCTTTTTGGATAGTCCATAAAAGTGAGTCCCGCACGGTCAGGTAAGTGGCATGTTGACTGCAATTGAACGTTTGGTTAAGTGCACTCTTCATCGTAGGTGTAATATCAGAGGCTTAAATCCTGTCAGGTTCAACTCCTTTTGTACTATGTCCATCATTTTCCTTCCTAGAAACTAACAAATGAAATCAACACAATTTAATGGATAATTGTGGAAATTCAGCAATATCATTGATCCAAAAACCTGAGTTCATCATTCTTCACCAAGTGATTGGCGTCTAGGTAGGCTAGGTTTTCTTAAATGAGTAGTTAGACTTGTATTTATTTATATAATACATTGTATATTGTCGGGAGATTTCATGTATAGACCTTCGCACGCAATCTGGATGGTTGAATGTGTGGTTAGTTGTGGTTTAGATTGATGATAGACTTAATTGGTTATTATTTGTATTATGATGTTAACTAGGTTTTATCTTGGGAAGGACATTTTGGATAATGGGATTGAGATTAGGAAATAGTCAGGAAGGAATTCTCTCAAGTAGGGGATGCTTAATTATTTCTCGGTTATACTATGTGTGTTTGTCAACTGTTTGTTAGTAGTGCATGCCTGATATAGACTTGGGGGAAAATGAAAAAAAATGATTGTAAATGAAATTTTTAATCAATTACATACAATAGATGTGTTACTTGAATGTACAATTGTGTTACTATTTATTGTTGTTATGTTATGTGTTGATGTTAGATCGGGTACCACACCAATACATATATTATTATTGGATCGGATACCAGACAAGTACATATATTATTATTATTATTATTATTATTATTAATCTAAGGGTGGAAAGAACTTTTATACTTTCCAATATGGCTCAAACAGCGCCTCATTCATGGCAAACATAGGCCGTACCAGGAACACGAGACTAAGCCAAGACCTTGCCTTCCCTGGACTACACTACCTCGACCTTAGAGACATCATAACATTCCTTTTCTCACCATATCGTAATAGTTCAAGTTGCCGATAGTCCAACACGAAGTGTTTAGCCTATCATTTAGGCTATTAAAAATTTAAAAATGTTTTAATATTAGAAGAGAGAAGAGCAATACCTTAACTGGGAAACACTTTCAGCAATAATTCTTAAAAGTAGGAACACCAACAATTATTTTATTTAGATGGTAGTGAAAATACAAAGAAAATAATTCTAGAAAGGTTGGTCAAAGCCTGCCTCTTAATTACAAGAAGTGACCCTTTTAAAGAAAGGATCGAGAGGAAAATCTAAAGTTAATGACGTAAGTGCTTACATCATGTTACATTATTGGACCGACATTGGGGTCCTCTACTTTATGAAAGTTTACAATAATTTAAACTTTATAAAGAGTATGCAATAATTTTAACTTTATAAAAGTTAATGTCTTGTCCTCTAATCTTTCACAATATCCTTCCCTTTAGATTTGCCTGAGCTAGAAGATTCTTCTATCTGATTTTTGAACTGTTGAAGAAACGTTTCAATGTCCATTTCCTCCGTGCTATGAACACTTTGAGATTCTCCTGCTAGACAATTGTCTTCTTCTTCATTAGAAGTGGCCATGGATATACTATCTGAAAATTCTATACCCATATATTTTACTAAATACTTTTTAACTTTTTCCATATATGAAGCAAAAAGTTCAGATTTGAAAATAGCCCTTTTTTCATCTGTAATTTTCTGGTTATGTGCCTAAATGGTTATGTGTTTAAAGGGACTGATATCATCTTTATCTTGTATAACTTTTGTTTGACGCTTGCTGGCCTCAATAGACACATTGATCGAGTTTATAATCTCGCGTCCATGAAGTTTTTCCTCCGCATCTCTTTGGAGTAATTTACTCCAAAATTTTGTATGGAATTTTCTTTTTAATCAAGGGAACCCTTCTTCATTTGTGTGAACTTCTATCATCCATTTCATTATCCATGGGATAGAAAATTCCATAAAAGAACACATTAAGGACATTCCCTTAAAATATACGTCCTCTTGTTGTAATTTTATTATCTTGGTCAAAACATCAACCCATTGAGCATATAATGTTTTGTCATCCTTTGGGAGGATGTTCAAAGTCGGACCATATAAAGTCCACCACTGGCAAAACCAGTTTGGTATATATTGTTTGAAAACGTTTGAACATATTTTTATGAACCACGAATGCTTCTTATTAACATTCTCATATAATAAAGCTTTATTAAAACTCTCAATGTAATCCCAGTAATTAAACTTAACAGCTATTTTTTGATCTGGATGGGTGTATTCCCGTTCCTTCATCGTGCTAATTCCCCATTCTTCTGGGGTAAATATCTTTTTTATAATAATTTTTGAAAAGTTATAAGCCTTCTTAGTATTTGGTGGGTAAAAATGCTGGAATTTAGCAGACCGAATGGATGAGAGTATAATCTCATAATGCATTCTGTATTTGTATTTCAGAACATCATATGATGCCGTATCAAAATATCTCGTCATGATTTTCCAAGGATCATCCCTCCTTTGTAAATCCCTTGGCTCAAGAAGAAGTATTACTTCATCTTTCTCATTCTTATCATATACCTCAATGTTTTCGCTTGCTTCGTCATTGACGACCGTAGAATATGACGGTGGTGCATTGTTCTGAGGTTGCCTTGATTGTATAAAATCCATGAATTCTTTATACATTGGGTGTTTGGTATTAATTCCTGATATACCTGTAGAAGTTCCTGCAATGTTTGAGGCTATTAGTCTCTGATTTCCTAACTGAGCCAAAATATTGTTTCTGCTCATGAGTAATTTTCCTCTTCCTCTTCCTCTATTAGAGGAAGAACTTCCAGATGGCCGCATTATCCTGTATTCAGGAAAGAAAGAATTATTAACTCAAATATTTCCTAGTAAGAAAATTGGGAAGACTATTATTTGTTCCCCTTTTATAATGTATTTCAAAATCGAATGGTACCAATAAAGCTTGTCATCTTGCAAAAATTTGTTTAGAAACATCATGTTTTACATCTTTATTAAAGATGAATTTAGCTGCTTGGCAACCAGTTTTTATAATAAACTTTTGATTATATAAGCCCCCTTGGAATTTTAAAACACTTTTGACTATAGCCAAAATTTCTTTAGCTACAGTAGTATAATTTTTCTGACTATTAGTCTATTTTCCAGAATAGAACTGTATGAGGTATTCTTGCCTTTCAGTCGAACAAATTTGTTTTAACATTCCCCCATAACCAATATCAGAGGCATCTGTCTCCACTATCTTTTACCAATTCAGATTGGCCAAAGTGAGACATGGTAGGTTATTAATCTTTGTCTTAATGTGCTTGACTGCTTTAGTATGATTATCAGTCCAAGCTTTAGGACTTTTTCTGAGTCTATCATATAATATAGCAGTGTCTTTAGATAGATCCCTTATAAAGGGAGAAATATAATTTAAGCTTCCCAGGAATCGTTGGAGCTGGATTATATCAGTAATAACATTAGGAAATTAAGAGGCAAACTCAATACTTCTTTGAATGGGAATAATTTTTCCTTTTTCAATATTATGACCTAAGAATCTAACATTGGTTTGGAAAATATGCATTTTTGGTCTAGATATAACCAAACCATTTTGAATAATAATTTTCTTAAATAGATCAAGATGTTTAAAATGCATTTCTATGGTTTTTGAAAATACTAAAATATCATCTATATATACAATGATAAAACTGCTAAAAGGGTTAAAAATATCATTCATAATTTTTTGAAATTCAGAAGGGGCATTTTTTAACCCAAAAGGCATAACATTCCATTCATATTGTCTCATTGGGACATTAAAGGCTGTTTTATATTTATCTTCTTTAGAAATTTGAATTTGTCAATAACCTGATTTTAATTCAAATTTTGAAAATACGATAGCTTCATGAAGTTTATCTAATAAATCTTTTTTTATTGGGAATAGGATATCTAATCCATTTTAAAATTTTATTGAAGGGCTTATAATTTATGACAAATCTGGGTACTCCTCTTTCTTGCTCTGCTTGTTTATTAACATAGAAAGTAGTACAAGACCATGAAGATTTTGAGGGCCTTATTAATCCCTTTTGAACAAGAGTATCAATCTCTTTTTTACATAAATCCAAATATTATGAATTCATTTGGCAAAGTCTTGTCTTAATGGAAATATTATCTTCAGAAAATTCTTCCTCATAAGGAAGACTTACCACATGTTTTTTCCTTTCCCAAAACACATTTGGCTGATCTCCACATATTTGTAGGGAGAATTGATTCTTTAAAATCTCAATTTTTCCTTGGATTTTAGGATTTTGTAAAGTTTCTTCTATGGTAAGACTACAAATCTCATTCTTAAGAAAATTAATTTGTTTATTTTTTAAAGAAATCATATCTTTAACTTCATTAACGAATTTTGAAAATGGTTGAGATATAAAATCTATTCTTCTTTTTCTTCCTTCAAAAGTACCAGTTATTCCAGTCTCATCCCAGAGAGTTATGAGATAAATATGCCAGAAAAAAATGCATTCCTAAAATGATTTCGTTAGAAATGTTTTTTTATTAAAACAAAGCTTTCAAGCATACATATATTATTTGTACATATATATGCTTTAGAAATTTTATATTCAATATCCATTTTATGACCGGTAGCATTTCGAAGACTATGGGTCGTCTTTTTAAAATATCTTGATAGAATTAATCCTTCTTGAATACAATTTAAATCAGCTCCACTATCAATAAGAGCAATAAAATCTTTTTGTAAGTTATAATCAATAAAAAGAGTTATTTTTGCCAAAGGTTTATGAGCTGTAATTAGTTTGATAGTTTCTAAAAATAAATTCTTATTATCTGTGAACTTATTAGAGAAATCAGGAATATTATCTTCAGGAATATCAGGAGGATTACCTTCAACCATAATCTGTTTCCCATGATGATTATTGTCTTTATTTTCTATATAGGTAATTCTCTCATCAAGAATCATATTATGATTTTTCAGAGAAGATATTTCTTTTTTGAGATTATTATTCTTCTCAACCAAGTCTTGAATTGTAATGGAAATATGATCCCTTTGAGACCTAAGTTTTAGCTGTCTCTTTACTTCTGCCATGGTATAAGCATTATTATGAGCGGGATATTCTTTAGGAATTCTAATACTACTAGTAGAGGTACTGGTATTACTAATTTTGTCAATAATTTGGGACCTTACCGTTGGATCATCAATCATCCTGAGCATCTCTACCCAATTATCATTACTGATAACATTGTTATTTAAGTCCTTGAACTGAGAATACAACTGATAGAATTCATCCTTATCTTTATTATCACAAGGTTGGCCAATCTGGCAAGATGTACATTGTTTCTCAGATGAGGACATACAATCTTCTTCATGAAGAACTTTTAGGTATTCACTTGTAGAGGATTCCTCTCCGTCACTATTGTTAGGGATTGAATTTTCCGAAGAAGAATTGAGGAGGATCTTATATAAAGAATCCTTAATATTATCCTCTAGGTCAAGGCTTTTAATCTTATCCTTGAGCTTGCAATCCCTTGCATAATGAACTATTCTTCCACATTTGTGGCAAACATTTGATTTATTACTCTTATAAAACTCCCTTTTCCCTTTATAATCCATTTTTCTTTTTTTCACGCTTGTCTAAGCGTTTCTTTTTTTCTGTACTGCCTATGAGGCTTTTCCTTATAATCTCTTTTTCCTCTATGTCTATTAGACTTCTTAGAGGATTCAGTCATATCGATGGTGAATTGTTCACAAAATTCCCCTAATTGTTGTTTCTCATTCAAATGATATATTTTAATTTGTTGATTCAACTGGATCTTGTTGCACAAAGAGAGACCTTCTTGGGTGCAAACACTTATAAGTTTTCCATAAGTATAGTCATCGTAATTAATACTCACCCCATCTCCTCTAAGGGCTTTCCTAACCCTTTCAACAAATAAAGCAGGGAGTCCGTCTATAAACTTGGATTTCCAATGAGAGTTGTTACACTCAGGAAAACATCCTTGTACCATCTAAAGAATGTAAGGGTTTTACATCTAAGGTTTTGGAGCATAGTCTTAATGGTTTCACTATTATCCGACCATTTTCCAGAAAAATATTCTATAATGGTTAACACCAGGGTGTAGACTACATTTGGAATCATTCCATTTTCATCCTTAACGACATTTAAAATGGCCATACGTTGGGATTCTGAGAGATAATTATCCGACCAACCCTTTAATTGGCCTGTAAATACGGCAATAATCATGTTGGCCGTATCCTTTTCAGAATTCTTGTTGGCCGTATCCTTTTCAGAATTCTTGTTGGCCTTGCAAGTCGTACTATACATAAGAATCCTATGAGCCAGAGTATAAATTTGCCTATCTGTAAAATCATCAATATTCATAAATCTATAATTTTCTCTATAAGGGGCAAAATCACTTTCAGACAATAACCTAAAAGTACCATGATCAGAATCCACAGTAATAGTTTCTTCTGTGGTTTTAACAATTTGTTTAAATTCTATTTTTTCAAAAGTACCCATTTGGTATATAACCTTGGGCTGGATTTTAAGAATAGTTCATTTATTAAGAAGATCTAGTTGTTGAGGCATATCATATTTCTCTTTTCTACTGTTTTTAACAGTAGTATGTTTTTTAATAATGTTCATATTAATAAATTGTGTCGGACTAACACCACCTATCCCTATCACCTCCATGGCTTTGATACCATTTGGAAAGTCCATTTCAGACAAAGTAGGGTCCATATCAGGAGTAACTATATGATTTTCAATCTTGATATTATCAACTCTCTTTCCTTCTTTCATATAAGAAGTCGATACTCTAGAATTATCTTCTTGTCTAATCTGAGAAGTAGACGCTGTAGAAGGCATATCAACAATATAATCAACAATAGATATATAAGATGAGTTAGATCTAAGCATTCTTGAAGGAAAACCTATATTATCAACATAACTCATTAATAAATTTTGGTCAGTGAATTTTATCCTCACTGTCCCATCAGGAGTTTGCTCAATATCAGAAATATCAGGATTTATATTATTTTTGGGTGGGACTGCCTCTTCGATCACCCACTCCTTAGGAAAATCAATTTCATCCCATTTAATAGGCTTTCTAGTTATAACTTTAGACTTACTAAAATTTGTTTCTATCAAAATTATTGCATTTTTAAAATCCATAATCTTACACATAGGATTTAAAGTATCTAATGGCTTATAGTAAATTCTATAACAAATACATATAACCTCTGTACCAGGTAAATAATCATAACCATGCAATTTTATACTTAATACTCCCTCCGTCCCATTTTATGTAGCAACATTTGACCGGGCACGGAGTTTAAGAAATAAATGAAAACTTTGAAATGTTTACCAAATTGCCCCTTCAAAAAATAGTAATATTAAAAAGTAGACTCACTGTTTTCTCTCCTCATAAATATATTGGAGTACTATCTTTAAGATTAAGTGGGACCAACAAGGGTAAAAGATGAATTGTACCTTTAAATACTTACCATATAAGGAAATGTGACATTCTTTTTGGGACTGACCGAAAAGGAAATGGTGCCACATAAAATGGGACGGAAAGAGTATTAAAGTATTTAGCGAATTCTCATCATTCAAAGAAATTTGCAAATTAGGATATGCATTAAAATAAACAGGGCCATAGGCCAAACTGGTTTGAACTGTCCCTATATGAGATTTTTTCCAATTCTGATTTCTGCCATCCCTCATAGCTGCTATAAAGCTCTCTGGTAAGCCTCTTAGATTGAGGGGCTTAAGAGATTATTATTATCAGGTTTTCTCGCATATTTTTCTGAGATTTTATTAATTTCAACAGAAAACTCTTTTTTATAACTGCTTTCTCCTTAATCCAGCAGACCTATTCGACAGCCTTTCAAGAATCTACCTGGATCATTTTAACTTAACCTTAGTATAACTGTTCAATATGTTTCAACAATAGACATAATCGCCATTTCTTATAGTAACTTAGTATGTATAGTTCAACACAAATAGTCTAGCCTATCATTTAGGTTAAGCTCAAAAAGAAAACTCTAAATTAAATTAATACCTGGAGTAGAACTCCACTCAGGATAATTCTTGAAGTACACACCAAACTGAAAGATTTTTATTATTAAACTTAAAAATTTACAAAAGAAAGTAGTACAAGACTAGAGAGAGAGGGGGTTCTGAGACCTGCCTCACTAAAGAAAATCTTGCCTCTTTATATAGAGGTTGGAACTTCTAAAACGATAAGATAACATGGCCTACACAATTCACAATGGCCAATAAGAAAAGGATAAGACCGACAAACAAACGTGGTCTTTCCATTATAATATGTAGCCGACACTTATTATCATGGCCTTCTTTATTAAAGTTTTTGACTTATTACCCCAACTATTTTCTTTGTGGGGACTTCTTTATCTTACACCTTTCCTTTTCCTTTGCAGGCGGTGTTGCTGGAAGATTCTTCCACTTGGTGTTGAAGTCTTTGGAGAAGAGTATCGATATCAATCTCTTCATTGCTATTAGCACTTTGTGCTTCTCTTGCCATGCATGATTCTTCATCATCATTGGTGTGGCTGGCTGATGCCATGGATATATCATCCCTTATATCTATGTCGAGATTGTTCATTAAATCTCTTTTTACTTCCTCCATGTATATGACTATTGCTTCTGATTTAGATATCAATCCTTTCTTCATCTGATGTTTTCTTGCAATCTGCTTGAATGAACTAAGATCATCCATCTGTGGTTTTGATCTTTATGTAATTTTATATTTATCCATTGTTGCATTTATTAAATCTATAATTTTTTGACCATGGATTTTTCCTTCAATGTCTTTCTGTATCAATTTGTTTCAGAACTTTGTATAGAAAGTTCTTTGTAAACATAGGAATCCTTCAGGGGTACTATTAACCTCTACAGACTATTTCATGATCCAAGGAATTGAGAATTCTATAAAAAAAAGTACATCAAGGACATTCCTTCAAAGAATATATTATCTTTTTCTAAACTTATAAAATTAGGGGAGATATCCACCCATTTAGAATATAAACCTTTGTAAGGTTCTGGTAAATTTTTTACTGAGGGACCATATAAGGTCCACCATTGGCCAAACCAATTTGGAATAGGCTGTTTCAGAACATGAGATCATATTTTTATAAACCAGGAATGTTTTTTATTAGCATTTTCATATAATAAAGCTCTATTAAAGCTATCCATATAGTCCCAGTAATTATATTTTACTGCCACCTTTTGCTCTGGATGGATATAATCCCTTTCTTTTAATGGGCTCATTCCCCATCTTCTGGAGACAAAACTCTTTCTATAATGATTTTTGAAAAGTTATAAACTTTTTTAGTATTGGCCGGGTAGAAATGTTGGAATTCACCAGACCCTGTTGCTGAGAGTATCATCTCGTAATGCATCCTGTATTTATAAGCAGGTGTGGTATAAGAAACTGAATCCAGATACCTGTGCATTATTTGCCATGGATCATTTTTCTATCGCAAATCACTTTGTTCCAGAAGAAGTATAACTTCTTTTTTACTATTTTGATCAAATACTTCTATGTTCTATTCATCTGTGAGAACTGTGGAATTATATGATTGAGGAATATTATCCTTTCCTTGTTTGGATTGCATAAAATCCAAGAATTCTTTGTAAATTGGATGGTCCGTATTAAGACCACTTGTAGAAGCAATATTTGCTGCTATCAATTTTTGGTTTCCTATTTGAGCGAGGATATTACCTCATCCAATTCCTGCTTTTCCTCTTCCCCTCCTTGAGGGCGGAGGTCATGATGGTCTCATCCTGTCATTAAGATGAAAAACGAAGATTAGTTTAAGTATTCTCTTGTAAGAAAAACAGGCAAACTATTATCTGAACCCTTTTTATAATGGATATCAAAATCAAATGGAGCTAATAAAGCATGCCATCTTGCAAACATTTGTTTTGAAACATTATGCTTACAATCTTTATTAAACATGAATTTAACTGCTTGGCAGTCAGTTTTTATTAAAAACTTTTGGTTATAAAGATCACCTTGGAACTTTAAAACACTTTTAACTATTGCCAGAATTTCTTTTGCTATTGTGGCATAATTTTTCTGAGCCTCGTTCCATTTGACAGAATAGAACTGGATGATATAATGACGTTTATTATCCGGATAATATTGGGTCATGATACCTCCATATCCTATGTCAGAAGTGTCCGTCTCAACAGTTTTTTCCCAATTTGGGTTGGCCAACATAAGACAAGGAAGGTTCTTAACCTTTGTCTTAATTTTTTAAACCGCTTCAGTATGTTTATCAGACCAAGCTTTAGGATTATTTTTTAGCCTGTCATATAGAATAGCAGTATCCTTGGCTAAATCCTTTATAAAAGGAGCAACATAGAAATTTTTGTAACTGAGTTTTATTAGTCAGAATATCAGGAAATTTGGATGCAAATTCAATACTTCTATTAATAGGGCTAATGTTACCTCTTTCAATATTATGACCCAAGAATCTGATATTTGTTTGAAACAAAGCCATTTTAGGGCTAGATATTACTAAGTCGTTTTGGATAATAATTTTTTTTAAATAGATCAAGGTGTTTAAAATGAGTTTCCACATTTTTGAAAAATACAAGAATATCATCTATATAGACTATTATGAAATTACTGTAAGGTATGAAAATATCATTCATGATCATTTGGAATTTAGAAGGAGCATTTTTTAAGCTAAATGGCATAACGTTCCATTCATACTGTCCCATAGGGACATTAAAAGTTGTTTTGTATCTGTCAGGTTCAACTATCT
>JAJOOS010080137.1:0-24744 GCA_029582725.1 Solanum chiquidenum | reverse complement strand
TAAACTGATTAAAATCTCATGATTTAGGGTCTAAACGACGTATCTTAGGGGTTAAACGAAAAAGGAAAAGACCAAAAGACCCCTGAATTAACTGCTGTCGGAGTGACCTACGGATTGGACCTACGGGACCGTAGGTCAATCTATGGTCCGTAGATTGGGTCCGTAAGTCGAGCCTGCTCGACAGGCCTTCACTAAAACGAGTATAACTTTTTACTCGGAGGTCGGAATTAAGCAAACTTGGCGGCGTTGGAAAGTTAATTCAATTATCTATCATATCATAGGTAATGGGACACACAATTCATTTTGTGATAAAAGTTATGCCTATTTGAAGTTGACCCATCAATAATTTTCAGCTAACTGGCTGTTGACTCTCATCTACGGTCAGACCTATGGACCATAGATCGATTGACGGTCCGTGCTGGTCGACCGTAGTTTGTGTCAGAGGCTGGGCAAAGGAGGTCTCGATCCACGGACACAGACCACAGTCCGTGGTCTGATCTACGGACCGTAGGTCTGTCCATGAGTCGGGACTTAGCCAATTTTCTGACTGAGTTCTGGGGAGGGGCTGCAGTGGTAAACCACGGACCACCAGCACAGACCGTGGTCTGATCTACGATCCGTGGATGGTGACCGTAAGTTGCACCTGCAACTTCTCAAAATCTGCATTTTTGGTCTGTTTCAGATATGGGGTGTTACAATAAATGGTGGTGTGGGATGAAGAGGGACATTGCAGCTTGTGTGGTTAGGTTCTTGAACATTCAGCATGTGAAGTACGAGCACTAGAGACCAGGTGGTTTTAGACAACGACTATAACACCCCGAAAACTAGTAAGTTGAACTACTGAGTTCTAGAGCTTTTCGTAAGAGTTTTGAGTGTGGTTTGAGGATTAGGATCACAAGAAATGATTCCCGTACTTATAATAGGGGTTTCAGGGTTAAGGAGTCAAGGTAAGACTCCCAAGGACCACCCAAGGGGTCCTTGGGGAAGACCCTCAAAACAGCCCCAAATCTGCAAAATTTGGCAGCACCTACGCTTGGCCACCTACTGGCCGTAGGTGGACCCACACCCCGTAGGTGGGGGTTGTGGGTCAAAGCCTGCAATTTTTATGCTGCATACCTCACCTACGGAGGTACAGTACCCCATGTCACTCCACTTACGATCCGTAGGTGGTGGAGTCGTAGGTGGGGGCAGATTTTAAGTATTTAGTTTTGTGTTAGGGGTTTGGGGGTTAATTTTGTAATTAATTAGGAGTGAAGGTAGGTCGGTTACTTAATTATTTAACCACCTTTATAAGCTTAATAGTCCCCCAAACTAAATCATTAACTCATTCATCTAAGAACCCCAAAATACTCTCCAAAAATTCCCTTTCTAAAAGAGAAGAAGAAGAAGAAGAAGAAGAAGAAGAAGAAGAAGAAGAAGAAGAAGAAGAAGAAGAATAAGAAGAAGAAGAAGAAGAAGGAGGAGGAGGAGGAGGAGGAGGAGGAGGAGGAGGAGGAGGAGGAGGAGGAGGAGGAGGAGGAGGAGGAGGAGGGCAGCAACCTAGATCGATTTCCTCCATTGATTCAAGATTTATTAGGGCTTCTAAAAGAGGTATGTTTAGCTTATTCATCTATGGGTTCTTCCCCAATAGATCCCTCTTAGTTCCCCTGATTTGTGAAGTCAAAGACCCAATTCTAGCTAGAGTTCTTCTTACATTGTGGGTAGGGTTTAGGTATGATTCCACTCTACTGGATAATACCCAATTATGATTGATTTAGCTATGTTTATTGATATTATGATGAATTTATGTGATTTATATGGTAAACCCTAGTCTAAATTGATGAATGTGATATTTGTGGGTTTATACCATTAGAGGTGAAATTGAACGTTCAAAGGTGATCTTCCTAAATCAATGTCATGTATAGTAATTGATCAAAGTTAGGATCATATAATCATGAATTTAACTAGAATCTATTGTATATGATGAATATTGACATGTTAAGTTGAATTTGAACCTTTTTGATCAATTGTGACTAGAATCACCTAGTAATGAAAGATGTGATCAAAATACCTTGAAATCTAGGTATAAAGAAGAGATTAAAAAGAAACCTTGCGAGTAAGGCTTGTGATCATAATAGCTAGGGCTTTAGGGTTAAGCTAATGTAATTACATATTGATGCTAAGGCTTCGAGAATAAAGTCTAAAAGATAATAGAAGTCTAGTAGGTAGAATTGTTGTGAAAGGCCTATACTCACCTAACCTACCATATGAATGCTTGAAAGTATGAAGTGATAGAATCACTTGAACATGGATTGATTGTCAAGGACATCCTTCCATGAGCCATGAGTGTTAAGCAAGGCTTAACAAGTAAATATTGGGGTGTATGCTTGGCTCTAAGTTGATATTGACATGAGATGGAGTGTCACACAAGATAGGGTCCGGGCTCCAAGTATAAAGGAGAACCACACCTAGTTGATGTGCGGACTATCCAAGTTAAAGGGGGAACTCTTATGTAGTAGAGTGTGGGTTTTCCCAAATTTAGGTTTCATGAGATGGGAGCCTTCACGTTAGTTAAGTTAAGGTTCCTAGTAGCAATCTCCATATCCAATGAACCAAGACACGTTTGAAGAAGTATCTCATGGTGTTCTAAAGCATAAATGAACTAAGACATGCTTGGTGAAGAATCTCATGGTGCTCTAAAGCATTAATGAACTAAGACTTACTTAATGAAGTACCTCATAGTATTCAAGAATGTAAATAGACTTAGACATGATTAAGGTAGTATATCATAGGGTTGATGCTTATCGTGACCAACGATACTAACCTAGGGTACGAGTGTCTACGATCGTCAATAATATAGTAACCCAACTAAATGTTGGGGTCGTGTCCCAAGGGAGTGGTTTTGAGAATTGATAGAAAAATAAAATTTAGTTCTAACTAGTCATAGCTAAAGACATTAACCAGTAAAAACATAGTAAATCAAAGGGGGTGACACAAAAGTGTCAAATGTTAATTTGGAGGTTTGTCACAATTAGTAAAAACAACAAAAATAACAAGAAAATCAAGTATGTGTAAGAATTCTTGGGGTATGACTGCAATACAAGTTGAGATAAGAAGTTGGGTACATGTCTTTGAAAGGAAATTTGTAAGATAATGGTGACTAGGCTAAGCTTTAAATGGAAGTAAGTTCCTTCTCGGGCAACTTACCCTGTTTCAAATGCTTTACTCTCGGACACCCATTTGCCGCATGAAGACTAGCCTACGCCTTACTCCACTCACTCTCTCGAGCTGAGTGTTAGGATATGGGACTAGGGCTCACCCTCTCGGGCTGAACCTCATGTCGACGCACTCTTTAGGCCATCAGTCTAGTGGTCTTGGTTTTGCAACCTCCCTCTCAGGCAAGCCGAAAACACATGGCTGGCTTTGTATTTACAACTACAAACCCTTTAGGTTAAACCACAACCACTAGGTGAAATCACCACCAAACTACATCTAACCTATCAGCAAGTAAGACCCAACAATAATATCAACTCATATTTGCTAAATCACACCCCAAGAATGGGGTTTTTTAACCACACATCAAGAAATAACAAAAAAACACCTAAAATGATAGTTAAATCAGATGGGTATAAGAAATTAAACCTTGATTTAAGCAAAGGAAGAAGAATGGAGAATACCCACTTCTAACTTGGGGAAGATGAAACCCTTCTTTCTTCAAGTCTCCCACAAAACCCTCTCCAAACTTGAGAGAAAAATATCCTAAAAAGTACTATTCTATTATGGAAATTAAAATTAATGTTCGACTCTCTAAAATTAATAAATAAGTTTAGTATTTATAGACTTCAGAAAATAGCACTGGCGGATCTTTCGGCGAAGTTAGTGGACGTTTTTGAATGGCTCGGCGACTCGCCCTTTTTCTGTTTCATCGCCATTTCATGCTTGCCTTCAGCATCTTCACATTATGTACCATTGGGTGGTATAGTACTGCTTCACGGAACTATTCAGCGATGCGCCGACTGCTCTGTTTATCGCCTTTTTTATCCTCTTCCTTCAGGGCTTCGCGTACTGGAACAAAGGACAGAATCTGTCATTTTAGTGACTCGCCAAGTGTGCTCGGTGGAGCTCAAGCGTCAACTTCTTCGTTCTTTTCAGCCTTTTTGTTCCTTTTTGCGCTTAAGTGTCCATGCTTTCACTAAAACATGAAATACCTGAAACTTAAGAGTTATCGTCAGATATTTAGACAAAATAAGCATTCAAGGACACTATTCTTATCAAAATAAAGCCCTAAATGAGTCCAATTTTTTAACTCATTAAGGGTCCATTTTAAGAGGGAACTTATATGAGCTTAAGAGAGTACCTCATATTGTTCTAAAGTCAAAGAGAGGAACTAGGTTCCAAATCAAGAAGTATTAGTATGAGGACCTAAAAGTGGTACTTAGCATGAGTAGTATTATGGGGTGCTGCTCATGCATTGCACAAGTATGACTTAGGGTTGTTAAAAGAAGAAAATTGAGATAGGGTTGTGCAATAGTTTCCTTCCTTGCTATAGTTGACTAAAGGTGAGAAATTTCCTTAGTTATGAGAGTTAAGCTAATAATGAGACCAAAAGAGGGTGAGTATGACTAAGATGACTTCAAGGTTATGCTTAGTGTGAAGGGTAGTATGGGATGCCTTTCATGCATTGCACAAGTGTGCCTTAAGGTTACCTAGGAGTATGGTAACCTTATGGTAGAATTACTTAGAGACTTGACCATGCACATAGACTATGACTAAGATGACCAAAAAGGGATACTTGGCTTGGGTTGTATTATGGGATGCTATTCATTCTTTGCACTTGTATGCTTTTGAGGTTACTTGAGAATGTTTCTATTATGGTATAGATGAGTAAGAGTCAATTGTGCTTATTATGATTATGACTTATTTCCTATGCTCATTCACTATGTCTTATGTTGACTTATGATTATATGATGCTTATGTTGGAGATTGTGCTATGACTATGTTATTATCTCTTATGCTTATGCCTTATCTTGAGTAACCATTTTGAGATGCTTTTTTTTATGTTGTGCTAGATCTGATACTTGGTACATTTTGTACTAACGCATATTGCCTACATTCTAATCAAATGTAGGGTTTGGAGATTGAGTGCTACTCTTGGAGATATGTTTCTAGAAGTTGCAAGGAGCTGAAGATTTTGGTGAGTCCTCATAGCTTCAAGGACAAAACCCATCTTTCCTTTATGTATATTATTTTCATGTTGAGACTATTGTATGGGCTGTGTCCCAAGAGTTTTATTCTAAAGTTGTATTAGTTGGTTTGAGACAAAGTATAGAAGACTTCCGTTTTCTTTTATAAAGATTTTGATTGTAAAGAAAAGTTTTAAATTTTCCCGTATTTTTCTATTATCTTATGTTCATGTATGCTAAGGGATTGTATGAGACCCTTCGGGATCAAGTACGCCATGTTACTTCTACGGGGTACCCCTGGGTTGTGAAAAACTTGGTAATCAGAGCACAAGGTTTAGAATGGTTTTAGGATTGTCTCAAACAACATCTAGTAGAGTCTTGTTCATAAATGTGAAGCGCGCCACATTTATGAATAGGAGGCTATTAGATGTTTAGGAAATCTCACTTCTTCATTCTCTAAGTCGTGCCATAGCATTTGGTTTTAGTAGGCCCTTCTTCTAATCTGTGCCCGTTGATTTTCATGGTTTGGCTAATACAAGGGCAAATGCTATGAGAGAAGAGCAAGACAATATGGATAAATAGGTTCCTCCCCAAGTGCCACATCAAGCTCCTCCTCAAGCTCCAATTGACCTTAATGGGGGAAAGTGACTCAAGAGGAGTTTAGGGCTACTCTCTATATGTTAACTAAAGCTATGACGACTAAAGCTCAAGTCGTAACAACTCAAGCCCAGACTATGATGGCCCAAGCCAATAGAGAGATGGTAGCTCCGGTAAACCCAATAATGGGGATGACTTCTTCTAGGGTGAGAGAGGTTTTGAGGATGAACCTCCTGAGTTTTATGGCTCCAAAGTGGAGGAAGATCCTCAAGGTTTTATAGATGAGGTGTATAAGGTGCTTGCCATCATGGGATTAACTTCGGTAGAGAAAGAAGAGCTAGTCGCTTATCAATTGAGAGATCTAGCACAAATTTGGTATGAATTATGGAAAGATAGTACGCCGGTAGAATAGGGCCCAATAGAGTAGGAAGGGTTCAAAGAGGCATTCCTTGATAGGTTCTTTCCCCTAGAGTTGAGGGAACTAAAGATGCAAGAGTTCATAAATCTTAAGCAAGGGGTATGAGTATGAAAGAGTACTCCCTAAAATTTACCCAACTATCCAAATATGCTCCAACCATAATTGAGGATTCTACGGCGAAGATGAATAAGTTTGTGATGGGAGTGTCCGACTTAGTAGTTAATGAATGTCGTTCGACAATGCTTATCCCTAGTATGAATATTTCCCGTGCTTATCCCTAGTATGAATATTTCCCATCTCATTGTGCATGCTCAACAAATTGAGGAGCAAAAGCTTAAGAAAATGAATAGGGAGGTGAAAAGAGCTAGAACCGATGATAAGAACTTTCCTAATGCTAAGTCCGATGGACGAGGTAGGCCTAGGACTAAACAAAGGTATTCCGATCAAGATTCTTCCAACACCCCTAGGTTTGACCAAGAGAAGGATAGTGGGTCTCCATTTCCCAAGTCTACTTGCTCCAAGTGTGGGAGGATTCATTACGGTAAGTTACTTCCCGGCATGGATGGTTGCTATGGGTGTGTAAAGGATGGCCACAAAATGAGAGATTGCCCAATTCTTAAGGCTAAGGGAAAGGAGGATAAGAAAGTTGCCTCTAGTGGTTTGGATGATAGTGCTCAAAAGAAGAATAGGTTTTATGCTCTCCAATCTAGAGAAGATCAAGAGTGATCTCCTCATGTCCCTTCTGGTATGTGCTTCATGCTTTAGTAAATTTCTGGATTTCTTGTCTTTTGTGACTTGCTATGTTGGACTTTGAAGTTGCTTTTAGCATGATAGATATCTAGAAGAGTTTGTGTAGGCTTACTCCCAAGGGGGAGTAGTGTGCCTATTTAGTAATGTTATTGTGTGTTTATGTGTTGCCATGATTTTCTTATGTGCATGTTCATGAAAATGCTTAGGTCTTGTTAGAAATGACTTATATGCATTATTTTCCTCATGTTGTAGTGCATTTGAATAGAGTTGCATATAGACTTCACGAGATGAATTAATGAGCATGCCTTAATTTGGAGTTGACAAATTTCCTCTTTGAATAAATGCTTTTTGAGAGTAAATTGCATTTAGGATCCATGAGGGAGTATTGAGCATGTTTTAGTTAGGAGATGTTAGTTCCTCCTTGAAAATGAGTAAAATATGGAATTTCTTACATTTTGGGTTGGTAGATGTAGTTCCTACTCCCTTGGTTGTGTGCATTTAGATGTAGTACATGCATGATGGGCTTTTAGCTTAGAGTTGTGACCTTAAGAAGTGTTTAGAATCGTCATTCGAGGATGAATGATCCCAAGGGGGAGATATTGTAACACCCCAGAAACTAGTAAGTTGAACTAGTGAGTTCTAGAAATTTTTGTAAGCGTTTTCAGTGTTGTTTGAGGATTAGGATCACAAGAAATGATTCCCGTACCTAGAATAGCGGATTAAGGGTTAGGGATTCAAAGTAATACCGCCGAAGGACCACCCAAGGGGTCCTTGGGGTGGACCCTCAAAACAGCCCCAAATCTGCAAAACTTGGCAGCACCCACGCTTGGCCACATACTGCCCGTAGGTGGGGGTCGTGGGTCAAGGCCTATTAAGGCCTGAAATTTTCATGCTGCAGACCTCACCTGCGGAGGTGAAGTACACCCCGTCACTCCACCCACGATCCTTAGGGGGTGGAGTCGTAGGTGGGGCTAGATTTTAAGTATTCAGTTTTGTGGTAGGGGTTTGGGGGTTAAGTTAGTAATTCATTAGGAATTAAGGTAGGTTGGTTAGTTAGTTATTTTACCACCTATATAAGCTTAATAGGCCCCTAAACTAAATCATGAACTCATTCATCTAAGAACCCCAAAATACTCTCCAAAAATCCTCTCTTAAGAAGTGAAGAAGAAGAAGAGAAGAGAAGAGGGAAGCAACCTAGGTCGATTTACGACATTGATTCAAGCTTTATTAGGTCTTTGAAAAGAGGTATCTTTAGATTATTCATCTATGGGTTCTTCCCCCCATAGAGCCCCCTCAGTTTCCCCCAATGGTGAAGTGAAAGGCCCAATTCTAGCTAGGGTTCTTCTTACATTTTGGGTAGGGTTTGGGTATGATTCTGATCTAATGGATAATACCCAATTATGATTGATTTAGCTCTGTTTATTGATATTATGATGAATTCATGTAATTTGTATGGTAAACCCTAGTCTAAATTGAGGAATGTGATATTTGTGGGTTTATACAATTAGAGGTGAAATTGAAGGTTCAAAGGTTATCTTCCTAAATAAATGTCATGGTTGTGACTTCATATATAGCTTATCTTATTTTGTAGTTTGTTATCATCCTGTCTCTCATAGAAGTGGAATTGATCCATCTTGATTGATACTTGTGCCATGTATGGTGAGAATTTGTTTATTTCATGTTTTGCATCTTAGTCTAGAACTTGCCCTGCATGTTATTGAAGTGAAATAAAAAAGTGTTGATTTGCTTAGGAGATGATAATAGACTTTCTTTGATTTGTCTGGTAAATTTTAGCCTTTTCTGATATTATATCACTAGTTAGCCTTTTTGAGCCTATAGGCTTTTGTTGGTAGCCATATTTTTCCCTTGACTATTTGTTGAATCCCTAGTTTTTGCACCTTGCTTCCTTGAGCATTATAGCATAGACTTATTCTAATTATCAATTTTGAGAAAAAGGGATGGTTGAGTGAAAAGGTAATCAATGATAGCTACAAAGTGCTTAAAAAGCCCTCTTTGAAAGAATGTGATGTAAAAAAAGCAAAGATGAACAAAAAAAGTTGCCTTGATGATGGCCCTGGTCCTTCCAAGGACATCGTGCACCTTAATGCATGTAAAATACGTAAGTTGAGGGTGACTATTATGAAGGAAATCTTAAAAAAAAAAATAAAAAAAAAATGATTGAAACATTCTTGAGATGATGAGAATTACTTGTGAAATAATTGTTGAATAGAGGGCTGGAAATAATGGGTGATGAAGTCTTAAAGTGCAAAGTGCTTAAGAAAGTGTAAGTCACTATTATATAGTTTTTCTATCCGTTCCCTAGCCTACATTACAACCCGTTAAAGTCCTATTTGATTATATTCGAGCATGCTTAATTAGTGGAGATGTACATAATGGGCAAGCATATGGTTCTTTGTGCATACATGTGAATTTTGTTTGTGAGTGTGAGAGTTGTTCTTGATATGAAGTCCTTAATCTATATTCAATCTTTTGAACTGAGTGTGTGGACTATTTCTTCTTGTGAGGGCACTTGTTTCATGATGGATAGGTGATTTTATTAACTTTCTTTGATGAGAGTAGGTGAGCAAACTTAAATTTGATGAGTTTAAAGTCCTTCCTTGAGGTTAGTAGGTTAGAGGTTTGTTTTTTATTTAGATGACTTGCATACTGATTGATAAGTGTACTTGATGTTTTGAAATTGATATATGGCCTAATTGTTTGTATTAACCAAAGTGATGACAAGCCTAGTATGATTTTTTTGAGATGAGTTTTAATGCTTGCTCGAGGACGAGCAAAAGTTTAAGTGTGGGGTGTTGATTGAGGCCAAAAATACATATTTATAATCATTATTTGCCTCACATTTATTATTTATATCTACCCTTTTTGAGCATGAATTGTATGGCTTGTACTAAATAGTGTATTTTATTTGTAGGAGTAAATTAATGTAAAGTTGAAGAAGTTTGGAGCTAAAATAAATTAAAGACGGAAGATTATACAAGGAAATCAAGCAAACAACTTAATGGAATAAATACAATATAATAATATATAAATAAAAAGGTGCACCAAATAGCACAATTGAAACAATCTTACTGCCACGTGTCAGATTCTTAAGTTTTGAGGCGGCAGAAGTTAAACGCGCAAGACACAATTTCACGCGTATTGGAATTCGACTCCCGCTTGGTTTTGGTTCCCAATTTTTTTTGGACTCAGTTATTTTATTTAGGGTTTTCTCCATCTATAAATAGTTCATAGAAATAATTATTTTGGGAGATTAGGCAGAAGTGAAGATCAATCATAGGGCATCAAGTAAACAGTTGTCAATACTTTTTAGGGTTCTTTTCTTCTTCTTGTTTTCTTAGACATTAGTAGCTAAAAATCTTGTTCTGGGGCTGTAGCTACGGATTCAATGTTGATTATTTAAGGTTTTTGAATTAATTCTTGGTTGTCATTATAAGTTACTTCTATATTCTTGTTTTAGTATTTTATGCTTGATCATCATAAGATAAATACATTGTCTAATCTTAAAATTGAGAGAGGAGGGGTTAGATAGATCAGAGAATATAGAGAGTTCGATCGATCCATAATTGAGGTGATTTGTGTTCAGGAGTGACGCCCGGACGAACAACTTGCTTGGTTACGAAACATGATGAAATATAAATGCTCGCCAGTTAGTCTGTTTATCCCCGCTCAACGATGTAGTTAGACAACTAACTGGAGTAGGCGACTAGAGGTGTGTAGCCCGTCTCATACAATTAACCCTGTAAACCAGTAACTTGACAACTAAAATTAGTTCTCAGCCAAGAATATGATACATGAGATCCAATACATGCTGCAGCCTTGGAATTTTTCAACTATTGTAAGTAATTTAATTATTTTGTTCTTGCATTCTTTTCTTTTGGCACTCTTAAATAAATAATTAGATCAGTATAATTTAGTAAAAATAGTTAATTGACTTCAATTCTAGTTAGGGTTCCTTCCTATATTGTGGGTATTGTTATATGTTGATCCAATTGAGTGGATAATGGTTGTTTATGATTGTTTATGATGTAATTTCATGATTTTAGTATGATTATACATACATTCTTGATTAATCTTAGATTCTAGGGTGAAATTGATATAGTTTGGTTTTATGCCATGAATGAGGAAATTGAGGGCTTAAATGTAACCTTCTAAGATTGATGAATTACTTTATGGATTACTTGATATTAGAGTACCTAAGTATGAATTTCTTAAAGGTAAAGCTTGTAGGCATGAATTCATTACATTAGGGCTTTTATTATTGATCATGATTAAGTAGTGTTGATATTGAGTTTATATGATGATATATGTCTATAATTGGTTAAAAATGAAGCATGTGGTTAGATTGTCTTTAGAATTAGGCATATATGATAACCATTTGAAGTATTGCTTGAGAGTAAGGCTTGTAGTATGAATGTGATTTCTAGGTTTTTAAGGGTAAAAACTAATATGGATGAACTAGGAAGGTTAAGACCTTGATAGTAAAGTTATTATGTATGTTGAATCGTATATGGTACTATTGTGGAAGCACTTCACTGACATGACCTATATTATGAGTATATGAGATTATGAATGAAGTAAATTTATTACTTGAATTATGATTATATCCATGTCTAATGTAATGAATTCTAGATGTACTGATTGAAGATGATCCTTGACCCTTGAAAGGGCAATATAGGATATTATGCATGTTTTATGAGACTTATGTATATGCTTTAAGAACACATTGAGAGAGAAGTATCCGTGATTATGATAATTTTGTTTTGTTTATTGAAAGGCTATTCTCATGAACACATAATGAACATAATGTTAAAGGTTTTCTCATATAATGAAGATTCTAGGTTGAAAAACTTTCTCACCTAATTGAATCTAATGTTACATGAAGACATGGACGATGAAAGGTTATTCGCACGCATTATCAAATGAGCTATTCTACAAACAAGTTATGACTTAAGAAGTACCCCATGGGAATTATTGTTAGCACCGAGTGGATATTGATGTGAGATGGAAACTCCCCTGTAAGAAAGGGAGGGTTTCTAGAAGGAACCTCATTTGTTAGAAAGGCCGAATTCCTTAAAGCAATCTCTTAAGATGGAAGCTCCTCTGTCAGAAAGGGCGGGTTTCTAGTAACAATCTCCTTATCCCATAAACTATGTGCCCCCATATAATATTTAGCTATTGGATCTACCTAAAGCTAACACACCATAGTCTTACCTTAGGCAAGTAAGACAACCCTTTTCGGTGTGGGTAAAATTAGATTCCATGTTAAGCTCACATGGTCTATGTCGGTTAAGGCTTATTCCCACTATCACAACAAGGCCATGCATTATGAATTATGGTTACTCAAGAAACTTTACTTAGCATGAGTGAGATTTATGGGGTCTTACTCATGCATTGCACAAGTATGCTTTGAAGGTAGTCATTATATATTCCTCTTATGTCATGATGATCTATGTATTGAATATGAGTATGACTTATGCTTATGATGTATTCTTAGTTTGGATTGTACCTTGAAAGGCCCTTCCTAATTCATGTGTGACTAAAGGTGAATGTTCCCTTGTCTATGAGAAATAAGCTAAGGATGAGGTCAAGATGGTAAGTATGATTATGCTGACCAACGGGGATACTTAGCATGGATGGGAATATGGGGTCTTATCCATGCATTGCACAAGTATACTTGGAGGTTACTTATGAAATGGTTCTCTTACGATATGATGGTCTAAGTATTGACTATGTATATGGACTATGCCTCATGATGGCTAATGCTTACATTATATCTATGTTGGAGATTATGCTTATGATTATGTTGTTATCTCTTATGCTCATAGACTAGGTCTTATGATGATGTCCCTAATGTATATGACTCATGTTATTGTTTCTTATGATTATTGTATATGTCTTATGTTGACTAATGCCTCTTATATATCTATGTTGATGATTCATTCTAGCCATCATATTTAGTACATTATTGTACTAACTCATACTTTTGCCTACATTCTTATCAAATGTAGGGTTTGGCGATATTGAGTTCCATTCTCGTGGCTAAGTTCTAGTAGGGCAAGAAGTTGTAGACTTGGTGAGTCCTTATAGCATCGAGGATGTGATCAACTTTCTTTTATGTCTTTTCATTTATGTTTTAGACTTTTGTATGGGATGCGTCCCTGAGTTTTATTCAAGTTATTTTAGATGGTTTGAAACAAAGTGTTAAAAACTTTTGCTTGCTTTTATAAAGACTTCGATTGTATGGAAAATGTTTTAAAATTTCTGCATCATTTATATTTACTTTATGTTATGATAAGCTAAGTGGCTTGTGCTAAGCCTTTCGGGGTCTAGTACACCATGTTACATCTAGGATGTACCCCTGGGTCATGACAACCTATGACCTAGATTGCATTGGCAAGATGAGGTGCCCTTTCATGGATAATGTGAACAAGTAAGAAAATGACTATTCTGTGGGATTTATGATTAGCACCGAGAGGATATTTAGATGAAAGCTCTCATGTGAGTAGAGGTCGGGTTTCTAGAAGAAATCTCCTTATTCCTTACCTATGTACCCTAGAAGGATGATTATCTAGATATACATTAGCTAGGGGATCAACCTAAGCTAGAAGTTCACGGTCCTTACCTTGGCAAGTAAGAAAACCCTTTTCAGTTTGGGAGACACAAGAGGATCATGTTATAGCTCACATGGTCTCTATCTCGGTTAAGGATACTTACCACAATAATAATAAACTAAGGTTACTTCAAGAAGTATCTCACATGTGTTCAAAGAACTTAAAGATTCTACCTTGAAGACCAAGTTCTTTCTCTCTAAAATATTTCTCTCTAGAAAATTGAAGAAGAATGGTTCAACCTAGGATTTCAAGGAAAGTCTCCAATTACACCATTGAACGCAAGCTTTTGGTATTTAGGTATGATAGTTTTCATCCGTGGATTCTTTAAATTCATGGAGTTCCCAAATTCTCCTATTTTCAAAGTTAGAATTCCCCGATTGAGTTAGGGTTTTCTTTTATGTTACGCGTTCCTTTAGTTATTGATTTAATTGATTGATGTGTGATCTTTTATGCATGAATTGAGTTAATCTAATCATTTTATGATGATTCCCCATGAAACCATGTAATTCCCATGTTTTCCAAATTATGATGATATGATGTGGGTTTTGGTTAATGAATGACGAGTTTATGAAATTAAGCGTGTTCTTATGGGATTTATCTAAATATTTTAAGGATGCTTTGATAGTGAAGTATCAATGATAATGTTGTTGTGTTGTTGAAAGTATTTTCTCATATAAATATGAAAGTATGATTGTCAAAGGTTTTCTCACATAGTAAGGATTCTAAGGTTGAACGATCCTCTCACCTAAATGAATCAAAGAAAAAGAGCTATCCTAATGAAACCTAGCTTGGATTGGATATTAAATGATACCTTTCCATGGATGACTTATGACCTAGCTTGGATTGGGAAGATGATGTTCCCTTTCCATGGATAATGAGAAAAACTAGGAAAATGATTGTTCCGTGGGATTTATGCTTAGCATCGAAAGGATATTGAGATGGAAGCTCTCTCGTGAGTAGAGGTCGGGTTTCTAGAAGCAATCTCCTTATCTCTTCTCTATGTACCCCCATAGGATGATTGTCTAGATAGACACTGGTTAGCGAATCCACCTAAGCTAGAGGTTCATCGTCCTTACCTTGGTAAGTAGGACAACCCATTTCGGTGTGGGAGACAAAAGGGGATCATGTTATAGCTCACATGGTCTATATGTCTGTTAAGGCTACTTCCCACAATAATATTGAACTAAGGTTACTTCAAGAAGTATCTCACATGTATTCAAAGAACTCAAGGATATTAGAGCTTGCATTGACAATGTTATACGACTCATGTTTTCTAACCCTTTTACATCATGTTTTAGCTTGGTCATTGCATGTCATGAAATGTCCTATTTTATCATGATTTGAATGTTTATATGCATTGCTATCATACTTTGTATATGTTTGTACTAGATCATACTCTTTCCTACATTTCCACAAATGTAGGGTCTGATAGTCAGGTTTCTCAGTTTCGTGTCTAGATGTTGATTTGAGAGATTTCGAACTTTGGTGAGTCCTCATGCTTCGAGGAAGTATTTTAATTGTTTTTATTTTTCTTTCTTACTTTTAGTTTTGGACAGGATATTTAGGCTATGCCAAAATTAATTCATATGTACTAGATGGCTAATGAGACAAGTGTTTAGACTCCCACTTTGCTTTATAAAGTTTCATGTATTGAGACTGTCTTTTAAGTCTTTTAATTCTATTTCTTCTTTTATGAATGCTAAGTGGCTTGTATGGGGCCTCTCGGGGTCCTATACGTCATGTTACGCCTACCTTGGGTCATGACAGCCTCGAGGGCGTGTATCATCCCTAGAGGATCTCATATATCTCGGTTGCCCAGCATGCCAGCCCACACCCAAGGGTGTCAGCCGCCCAACTACCAAGAGTGCCTAGAGGTGTATAGACTTTGAAGAGGATCTCAAGTAGGCTCCCAGCTACTGTAGATGGATGTCCACCCTTAATAATATCGTAAAAGGTTGCAAGACTGGAGTACTACAATCCCGAGAAAGCACATAATATCTGATAACATATCGTAGATACAAAAATAGGTAGAAGAGACACATAGGGACAACAAGATGCAAAAACACCTAAGCAAAGGATCATTTGATCATACCTAGGTTTGCTATTCAAATCTACAAGGATCTAGTCCTTCCAAAACGACGTCGGAGACATTCCAAAGTCACAAGGTGCATGGGTCTAAGGCAACACTAGTCTATCCTAGACTAAGCCCAGAACATGCTCCAAAAATAAGTAGTCAACCAAGTAAATCACATAGCATGCTACAACACACATACAACCCATTTCCAACATGGTAACCCCCTCGAAGTAGTGGTAATCAACCCTAAATCATGGTTTCTAAGAAGAAAAGTAGAAATAACTAGGTACCCGCCCCAATTCACACTAATCATCATGAATTTACATAGTCCTGCTCAATCTAATAAGAAAGGAAGTCGTAGCTGTAGGCCAATTGTGCGCGCTCAAAATTACAAGGCTGAAGATTTTCCCTTCTAAGCGACCCCTGAACATTGACACACTATCAAAATTAGGATCACAACATTAATACGGTCATTTAAACCCCAAATTTAGCCAAAATAGAGGTGAACCAATTTTTAGAGTCAAACAAGAATTGTGGGACCCGTGCCAGAATTTCCAACATAGACTCCATCAAAAGGTCCTAATCTATGCCTTGATCTTGTCTCCCAAAATAGGACACAATTTAAGGCCTAAAACAGTGGAAACAACAACACAACACGAAAACAATTACAAAAGGAAAAGAGCATAAACTTTCGCGCAAAAAATACCTCGAACAGAGAGTTGGCGACACAATCCAGTCACTCCACCATGTTTCCTCGACAATAAGGAGCGCGTGGGACTACGAATAACAAAAATCAGAACTTGGATGAGGGAGAAATCACCTTTTAAAAATTGAGGGTCAAATCAGAAGTTTTTGGGTATAAATACCTAAAACTGGTCGCTAAAACAAAAAACCTTTCGGTCTCTAAAAGTGTGATATCTTGTCGCTAAAAGCCTGCACCAGATATCAGCGATATCACTTCAGTTGATTTGCTCAAAATTTGAATTTATTGACGGGGGTGTTCGGGATTCATTCGGAATCCTCTGTGCGTAAACGAAACATGCTACCTTATCAAATTTGGCATTCTGGACTTATAGGAATCATTAGAAATTCTATCTGAGGTCGTTTCGATAAAACTTGGGTCCCATTCCCAATTTTTGTTTTAAACGTAATTCAACAACGGGCCGCAAAATTTAACTGGAAGCCTCAGGACCTAAATGAAGGGTCATTCTAGACCAAACTTCATATTCCCAAGCTAAATGAGCTGACAGAATTATCATCCGAGCATGTTTACCAAGAATGTTAACCAAAGTCAACCCTTGGCTTAAGTTTCAAAGTTAAAACACCTAATAGCACAAATTCACACCAGAAGTCTCAAGTCCCGAGCCAACTATGCCCATAGCCTAAAATGGCTCTTCCAGAGCTAATGAAACTATCAGAATTGCACTCTAAGTCAATATTCCTGAACTTCTAATAAAAAAAGATTGTTGAAGGTTCAAAAGCTCCCAAAATACTACAACCTGGATAAAAACTAAACGAAGGACCTGGTGACTGAATAAATGATGAAGAAGAGGCAATACAAAAAAAATTACTAGGAGGTCATTATATCTATAAGAAGTGAAAATGCTGACATGAGTAACGAAAAATCCAGTGAAAAACACTATCGCCTGCCAGTAGAAGGTTTTCTCCATTTAGTCAATCTACGCAGAGTGAAGCAGTCCCTAAGGAATCCCTGGTTTATAATGGGATTAGCAGGACCCTCCTAGAATATGGGATTAGAAGGACCCTCCTACATAATAGGATTTAGACTAGCCGGGCCCTCCAATATATTGAGATTTAATATACGCAGGACCCTCCTACATAATGGGATTTAGTTATTTTCTACTAGGATAAACCCTTCCTAGTCTGAGACGGCTATTTTATTTTCTCCTTGGATAAACACTTCCTCGTCTGAAACTTTTTTTTTTCGTTGGATAAACACTTACTAGTTTGATAAATTTATTTTTTATTTTTCTCGTAGGATAAAAACTTTCTAGTCGAAGATCATTATTTTTTATTTTCTCCTAGAATAAACACTTCCTAGTCTGAGACCGTTATTTTTTATTTTCTTATAGGGTAAACACTTGCTAGTGTGAAACCGTTTATTTTTCTTTTTTCTCCTAGTATAAGCACTTCCTAGGGTAAGACGTTTCTTTTTTGTTTTCACTTAGGATAAACACTTCCCACTCATAGATCGTAATTTTTTTATTTTCTCCTAGGATAAACAGTTCCTAGTGTGAAACTGTTTATTTTTTAGTTTTCTCTTGCGATAAACTGTTCCTAGTTTGAGACATTTATTTTTACTAGTTTTTTGACATGTGCGTTACACATGATTATCAATTTAGAAAATATATGTTATGGTAAATAATATTGATTATTTAACCTAAAATTTGAATAATAAGCTTAACACAAAATAATTTAGTAAATTATTCTGTGAATGTTTAATGTGGATCGTCAAATAAATATTTCTTTTTCACGCGAACCTATGAAGATGGTGAATGAAAAAATTTACTAGTTAAATGTAATAATGTATATAATTATGTCAATTTGATGAGGTTCAATCATTTAATTAGTCCTATCTCACTAAAATTACCTTATAGATGATATTTATCATGTATATTTCTTCTAATCTAACCAGATATGCTTTGCACGTGTATTCCACATTAAACTGTTTAGATGTCATATGAATATGTGGAGAGAACAACTACATTTTATCTTTTAGAACTATTTTCTATACATTAATTTGTATTTTATATACAGATAGTTATCTAATTGTCTATAGTTAACTCAGAAAGGTTTCCTTTTTTTAATTGGAAAAATTAAAAATTAAAATTAAAGAATATATTCTATGTGTGAAATAATATATATAATCACTTGTTCATCTTACACCCAAAAAAGATATAGTTCATATACTTGTAAACTATTTTTCAATTTATTCAACCAAGCATGATTTGTCAAAGGAAAAATAACAAAATCATGTTATCACATATATTGGGGCGGTATAATAATATGAAAAATTATTGGCCAAAATTTAATATAAGGAAAGATGAAAGATAAAAATAATTAATGTAATAAAGTGGAATTCATAATATTATAACTGAGAATGCAAAAGAGTTTGAATACCGTTTGCAGTAATTAGTAATAACTCAGAGAATTTATAATGCTATAACTAAAGAATTAATGTGCAGTAGCTGAATTTCTAATAAATTTTATACTTACATAAATAAATAGGACTTCTAATTAATGTTACTATTTATTTTGTAGTTATTAGATTTTAATTTAGTGTAGGGACCAAATTTAAAGTTTATTCCATATTACTGAATATAAAAATAATTTTGTAAATGATAAATTTTAAATGATTCATGTATATTCAAATATTTTTACATTTTTTGTGAGTTTGTTTTTAAAAAAAAACTCAAAACTTTTTAAATAATATATTTTTGAAGTTAGAAGATCTTCTTAACTTGATAATACATTCGCGACATTTATAATACTTTAACTTAAATAAAAATACCTACCTATAAATATATATTTTCATTAATGAGAATATTTATCTCATAAAAATTAGCTATGAAATAAATAATAAAAATTAAACTAATACAAACATAAACTGGTATTATGACAAGTCATATGAACTTTTCTTTGTCTAAAATACTAAAATATTAAGAAATAGTATATAATTAAAACAAAAGGGTATTGTTTATATAGTAATAAGCATTTTTGAAGCAAACATCATGACAATTTAAATTACATAAGCAACATTGATAAATAAAATCATTCTTTTGTCTTGAGCATAAAAAAAAACATCGTGAAAATTATATAAATTTTTTGAAAAAGATATTCAGAAGCATATATCTACATCACAAGAGAAACTGTTAATAAAAACAAATGAATTTAGACTATATCATGCTAACTTTATATATTTGAACATTACATATTGTTGTATATATTAAGAAAAAAATAATTATTATAACATTAAAATTATTTTCCTCAAGTGCTCGAGGTTATGGAATATATTTTCTTAGGATATAACGATTTACTTCATCTAAATAGTGCTACATCATATTTCGCTAAGCTTCGAATTCATTCAACAATAATAAAACAGAAAAAATTTAAAATGCAAGAAGAAGAAGAGTAGAAGATTAAAAAAAATTGTGGTTGAAAAATAAGAGGAAGCTCCTCTATTTATAGTCAACAAATGGTTGCATGAAGAAGTATTTTTTGTGTCTTATTTGAAAATTCATTACCTTTCCGAGAAGTCACAACCCTTTGGAAAAGTCACAACTTATTGAAAAAGTCACAACTATTTGGAAAGTCACAACTCATAAAAAAATTACAACCCTTTGGAAAAAGTCACAACTTATGAAAAAAGTCACAACTATTTGGAAAGTCACAACTCATCTAAAAATCACAACCCTTTGGAATAAGTCAGAACTTATCGAAAAAGTCACAACTCATCGAAAAAGTCACAACCTAAGTTAGGGATATTATAATAATTTAACATTTAAGTTAGGAGTTCATGCTTTTAAGATAATATAGATAGATAGATTTTATCCTATAATAAACACTTCCTTGCCTAAGAACGTTATTTTATTTTCTCCTATGATAAACACTTCCTTGTATGAGACCTTTATTTTCATTTTATCCTAGGATAAACACTTCCAAAGACCTTTATTTTCCTTTTCTCCCTTAGGATAAACACTTCCTAGTATAAGACCGTTATTTTCATTTTTCTCCTAGGATAAACATTTCCTAAGACCTTTATTTTCATTTACTCCTAGGATAACCACTTCCTAGTCTTGGACCATAATTTTTATTTTCTCCTAGGATAAGTACTTTCAAGTCTGAGACTGCTATTTTTATTTTTCTCCTAAGATAAACACTTTCTAGTATGAGATACTTATTTTTTATTTTTTTCTAGAATAAATACTTTCTAGTCTGAAACCGATATATTTTATCTTCTTTTTGGATAAACACTACCTAGTCTTAAACATTTATTTTTTATATTCTCCAAGGATAAATAATTCCTAGTTTGAAACGTTATTTTCATTTATCCTAGAAAAACACTTTCTAGTCTGAGACAAAAATGTTTTCCTAGAATAAACACTTCCTAGTTTGAGATGTTTATTTTTATATTCACATAGGATAAACACTTCCTAGTCAGCGTCATTAATTTTTCATTTTTTTCTAGGATAAACATTTCCTAATTCGATACGTTATATATTATTTTCTCCTAGGATAAACAATTCCTAGTTTGAGACTTTTATTTTTTATTTTCGACAAGGATAAACAATTCTAGTCTAAGGTACTTATTTTTATTTTTCTCCTAAGATAAACTCTTCCTAGTCTGAGACTATATATTTTATTTTATTTTCTCCTAGGATAAGCAGATTCTAGTCTGAGAGGTTTATTTTTATTTTCTCGTATGATTAACTCTTCCTAGCCTAAGACATTTTTTTTCTAGAATTAAAGCTTCCTAGTTTGAGACAATTATTATATTTTGAATTTCACAATTGCTAATAACTAACAAAAAATATCTAGTGAAAATTGGGGTAAAACATTTTTTATTTTTTGTGATGATTTGCAGGTTGCTTCAAGCGAAAAATGGATTTAAATTCAGGAACAAAGTTCTGACTCCTTATAGAATGGTCATTCCCCATGTGAACCAAAATTAGCTTCTTCAATGCATGAAGCAGCCTAACCTCCTGTCATCTTCTTCATTGAGCTACTGATCAAGAAAACATGCAGGCATTCAAGAAAATTTTCAAATTATCATTTTAAAGCGTGCCAAAAGTTAACTCTAAGTGGACAATTAGCTTTTATTTTTTATGTAAGGATAGGAGCCGCGGCCTGGAGCCGCGGCCTGGAGCCGCGGCCTGGAGCCGCGGCCTGGAGCCTCACTTGACTTCCAACTCATGACTTCTTCTTCTTGAACTACACCAGACCGGATTCCCTTATAACATGGAATATGTAAGTTGTCCAAAACCAAGACTTGGTCACATCTTTTTTCTTTCAAATAAGAATCCACTCAAAACTTGTCTTGTTGTCTACTTCTTTGTCATCAAAATCTTCGTGTTTTAAGTCAATGATGGTAAACTATAGACACGTAATTTTTGACCGAACATAAGATTTTACATCATTTTTTATTCTTTGAATATTTGTTTTATATCTAAATTAAATATTTTAATTTTTTATCTTATTTTATTAAATTTATTTTAAAAGATTTGAAAATAACAAAAAATGGAATCACGTTTAGGCTAAGTTTTATTTTTAAAGAATGGAAAATTTCCGAAAAATATATTTTTTCTTTTAATATAAATAAACAGGTGTTTACCCTTACCCATTATCCAAAAACACTTCCCATCCCCCCCACCCCACTTTTCTCAACTCCACTCACATATACTACAATCAGCAATACACCCCTATATACACTACAACACCCTTTATACACAGACACACACGCATCACACAAGAAAAGGAGAAAAAACATTCACAATATACAAAATCAGCTACCAAAAGACATCAACTGGAATGAGAAAAAAAAGAATGAAAGAGACTCAATTTTGTTTTATTTTTCTTTCAAAAATTCACCAACAGATTCACATCTTCTCTTCCTTTTTCATTATTTGAAAATAACACAATACATATACCACTACATGCAACTTACAAAAGATTTGTGGATATCTAATCGAGCTTCGGTCGAGCTTTTGTGGTAATCAACTTTATCTTATCTCTTTAATTTTTTTATGGAATTTGATGTAATTATATGATTAGTTTTCCTATTGTTTTATTTTATTTATAATTTGACTGAAAGAAATATTGTGTTAATGAATTATATCTCTATTTAATGAATGAAGTCCTATTATTATTTAAGAATTTTTTGTTGTTTTTGTTGTTTAATTTTGTCGTGCCTAAGACACTATTTTTACGACATTATTGCGGATTAATGTTCATGTTAATTGCCTATTTTAATCTACATATTTTTGAATATATGTCATATAATAACAAACAAATGGGTTATGTTATTAAACTTAAATTTACTTCATTTTTTATCAGTTAAATCCTTTGATATGATGATTAAATTGATTAAAAATATCATCAATTAATATAATAATGGAATAAAAAGATTAGTTGTCTAAAATTCACAAAAATAAGAGTAAGTACTTTTAATACTAGGTTTTAGGCACGTTAGAATTATTTGTTTCAATTAAGAATGTAGTTGGACATCTTTTTTGAGACACTTAAGAAAAATTCAAGAATGCGGTGATACACCTTGTCCAAATATATAATTAAATTTCATTAATTTAAGTAAGACTAACAGACCGAATTATTAGGTCTGATGCTAAGAAGACAGTTATGCCTCTAAATGTCAAGACCAAGAATGCAGTTATGCATCCAAGTGAAGACCAATAAATTTCAACAATAAAATAAATATGAGCAAATCATGGCCCATAATAATATATCAAAAATAATAATTTAATATATGCATAAGTCAATAAAAGCCATTGCGCTAGAACAACCGGATCGAGGGATGCTTAATATCTTCCCATCGGTCAACATAATTCCTTACAATAATTTCTAGTTCGGAGATAAAATAAAGAGTCATTCCCTTTGGTTAGTGATTAAAAAGTAAAGGTGACTTGAAGCACCATAACTCAATTCCAAGTGGCGACTCTAAAAATATAATATAATCCCTAATGAATATCGTCACTTGAATCGAAAAAATCCTTCCATTCGAGCAAAGCCAAAGCCAATGGGCCACCCAAAAAGATACTTCGAGATCATCAGAGTAAAAGAAGCTAAAAGGTGCGATAAATATAGTAAAAGGACCTTTTTACTACTTTTTATTCAAAACAAGTCTCAAGGACTTCAAACTGTTTACAGTTAACTCCCTTTTTACAAACCAAGTCATTTTTACCCAAAACTTGATCAAGTAGAAACTCCTTAGAATCATTATCATATCTAGGTCATGCCATACAAATAGAATCGGGGAGAACAACCATCACACTACAAGAGATCTAACCTAGAACTCCTACAAATCAAAACTCACAGCCTCATTCCTAACAATTTAATAACCAAACAAAGTCACAACTCAAGGATCCATACCATCAAACAACCAATCAAACAGATAAAACACCACACAATCCTAAGTTTAACGCCACCTAGAAGCAAGGTCTAAGGATACTAATCACACAAGGATCACCTAAACTAAGGCCCCTCTAACTAAAGCTTTACCTAAAAAAACCCAACCTATGGCCATAACTATCCAAGGGTCAATAAAGCTCAACATAACCTAAGGGTTCAACCTAAATAATGCAATACTTCCTAAATATAATCAATCTAACTAAGTGAACACTACAAGAAAATGGGTCTTTAACGAAAGAAAATTAAGTCGCTAAAAGTGTAAATCCAGTCGTTATTAGTCACTTACGACCGGAAAGAAATTGGTCGTCTCCCGGCGTTAGTAGCTCCGACGTTAAAAGTAGACGACCAAATTCTAGTCCGGTCGTTAAGAAATCTTTAGTGACGGCATAAAAATTGGTCGTTAGATCTCTTTTTGCGATAACATTTTCCTTTCGTTAATTTTTATTTTGGTCGTAGATAACTTTAGAAAGAGATATTATAGGATCTTTTAGAGAACGGAATCCTTTCGTTAATTTTTATTGATATTTTTTAAAAATATATATATTATTAAATGAAAATTAGTTACGTTTTGTCCCTTGTGATTGATAATTAAAAATCATTATTTCATATGTAATTGTACAAATTTTCATAATTTATAAAATAGAGTCAATAATATGTATAAATGGTTGATAATATATATAAACAGGGTACGTAGTTAATTACATAAAACAAAGAGGTTTTAAAAATCCTACAAAAAGAAAACTAAGAGTCTAGAATATATATGTAGAGATCATAATTAGTATTTTTAAGCAAATAGCCTAGATAATAAGTATTGTAGGTTTAATAAAATTCTTGCACTTCAACTTGGTTCATCTGCTAACTTCTTCAATTGTTTTTCAACTCACTCCAAACTTGAAAATCCTTCGCGACTTCAAATTCTTGATCATCTGTTGCAAGGATAAAAGCTTG
>JAJOOS010080136.1:0-29029 GCA_029582725.1 Solanum chiquidenum | reverse complement strand
GACTTCTGTTTTCGTTTTGGGTTGTCAATGACATTCTATGACAATATTTTCTCTATGCCTTTTGTTTTTGGGTTGTGACTAAGCGATGTATTAAAGCATTCTACTATTTTCTTGTTTGCTTGAACAACTAATTTACAATTGCACAATCATCTGTTGGAATCTTCATTGACATAACTAGAGACATAAATACAAAGCATTACAAGAAAAACAAAATTCCTTATTACATCAAAATCTAACATAGGGTACCTTACTATGACAAAGTAAAACGTAATTCTTTATTATGCCAATTCAACTAGATCAATACTTGATTCACTACTTTGGAATAGGTTGTTGATAAACATAGCAACAACACAAATCAAAACACACAAAATGATCTTCCAATAGAACCTACACCTTCCAATAGAACCTACACCATTATTATTGTCGATCACTTGCTCATTGATTTGTGTCTGCCTCTTCAAAACTTCTTCTTCCAACTCTTTGATTTTGTTCACGAATTTTGGGAGAATAAATTTTGATCTTGGGTCGACTTCTTCTTTGTCTCTCCATCGAAAAAACTTACAATTCTTAGACTGAAATATCAAAGTAGTACATTAACATCAATTAAATTCAACGAATAAATAATAGAAGAAGAGAAATCACATACACCATAGTAGGGGCAGGACCAAAACCGCCTTCCGGGATTTGACTTCGACCAAGAAGTTTGCATATGCAGTAAAACGCCATGTTTGCACCGCACAACGGCTTTCAGCATTGGGTCTGATTCTTCCATACAAAGTTTATTCAAGTCCTCATTTGCCATTATTTACCCTAACAAAGCAAAAAAAAACCGATGGATTTGAAGAAATTTTTTGAACCCTAACTATGAAATCAGAGAAATTACAAGCCCTAAAGCTTCAAGCTTTTTCGAAATTGAAACTACAGTTGAATGCTTTGACAAGTAAAATCAAGTTTTAAGCTGATTTGGGAGAGAATGAAGGAATATATTGTTGGAAATTTGTTAACTATTAGAAGAATTGAGAAAAAGAGGAAGAAAAAGAGAGTTTGATTTTGGGAGAGATGAGATTATACCGTTGGAGATTTAATATAGTTGATTTGGACTGACACATGTAATTTTCTTCAGCTTTAACGTTTTATTTTCTGTTCTTACGCGCCTAAGGGAGTTGGTCTCACCTTCTTGGACATGTCAGCAAAGAAGGGTGAGATAACAAGTAAAAAAAAATGTTCTGGGGGGTAATAGGACCCCCGTAAAGTATGAGTGTGTAGTTGGAAATCCGGATATAGGTTGGGGGGGCTTTTGGCCATTTACTCTAAATTATTCAAGCAATCATGAGCAATTAAATCAATAATTAGACATTATTTTATATTCCTTATGACTAGACATTGACAAAGGGACAGAAAACAGCTTCACAAAGTAAAATTTGACAAACTTGACGAACCAAACCAAAAAGTATTGTTCTTAGGACATTCTCTTTATTCTAATTTCACGCGTTCGAATGTTACTTATATTTTGAGTATAAGGTCTATCGAAAACAACTTCAATCTAACATAAGTAAAATTTATGTACATGTTATATTGTTCAGACTTCAGACTCTACTTATTAAACTATCCTGAGTAATTTTTTGTTGTTGTTTGTATTCTCTTTGCTTTGTAACTTAGCCACTAAGGAAAGTTATTTGATATGACAAGCAATTAGCAAAAAGTTAAAAATACAAAAATATGATCAAAAGACAATCTTTTAAACTTCTCCAAGTAAATCTATAACAAAAATAGTTGATATCCTTCATAACTTTACACCTAAAAAGTCCTCTTCCTCTTACCCTACCAATAACCTTAAAATGGGGGGGGAAAGCAAACTATTAGTACTTACTACCAAATATAGTAAAAAAGACTAATAAGCCTAATTTGTAAATACAAGAAAAAGATATAGTCAATAATAGAAATCAAAGATTCTTTGATCCACCAAATCCCCCATTCAAGTCCCAACAACCATATCTTAGACCATAAAAATTCATATTTTCATACACAAAACATTATGGTACTCTATTACAAGTTTGTCTTGTCACTTTCATTTGACCAAATTGCCCTTCTTGCAAAATCATGATCTAGGATGTAGTGCATTGGCCCATAGGTTAAATGGCATGGGCCTGGGTTGGGCCTGGTCCATTGGTGTGGATGTGGGCCCAGAGGAGGATGACGGTGGGCCCGCAACACGCTCACATGAAGGGCACATGGTGAGGGTGGTGGGAGGGGTCATTTGCATGTAGAATTGAGGTGAAAGCTTTAATGCCCTCAACTCTTGAACTTCCTTCTGTAATCTCCTGTTTTCCTCTGTCAAATTCTCACAACATCTCTTCAAGAACTCACAGTCAACTTCTGTTTGCTTCAACTTTGTCCTGTTCACAAAAATCAAATCTCCATTAAGAAAAAGAACGAAAAACAACGTTGTTCTAAAGCTTTAAAAATGTTATCATACTTGTGTCATATAGATCAAGCAACATAGCTAAAAGGAGAACCATAATCAAATGAATTTAACTTATATGCCATGTATGGAGATTTTGCACTATTTATACACAACTTACATAAAAGTGGTTAAATTTGAAGTGAGTTAGCAAGTATCCTATCTTAATTTTGAGATTATAATTCTTGAACTAATTTATTCTATTTGGGAAGTAGGATAAAGTTGAATATTCAAGATCCAAGTATATGTTTGATTGACAGTATAAAGTTTTATCGGAATATCTCATCTTATTCGGCGTATCAAATGACCCCTTAATATTGTGATGGACCAATAGAATGGAGCCAATCAAAAAAGTATGATGAGGAGACAATTTCTCATTGTGGGGTTCCTAAATGTCTAACTAAAGACCAAAATAGCATATGATTTGGTCTCATACACTCACATGAGACATGCTGTTTTAATCTTTTAAGTCATCATTATTATTATTATTATCACCTCCTATCATTTTCAATAATCTTATTATAATTATAGCAGTGAAATAAAATACCATAAATACCCTTGAAAAGAAAATAAAATTACTAAAATATCTCACCTTGCCCTCCTATTCTGAAACCACACCTCCACTTGCCTAGGCCTCAATCCCAGTCTTTTGGCCAAAGCCAGCTTTTGTTTCTACACATAAAAAAACAAATCTATAAGCAAAAACACAAAATGACCAAAATACCCCTAAAAACAAACAAAAAACTATTATCAAACTTACAGGATTGAGTGTGTTGTGTTCTTTGAAACTTTCTTCAAGAATGACAGATTGGTCTTTTGATAGCCTTAATTTCTTTCTAGAAGTTTCTCCATCTTCTTCATCAGAACCTTTTTCCATTTCATGTTCCTCTTGATCACAATTATTAGCTTCTCTTTCACTTCTCTTATTTCCACTCACACTCGAAATCGTACTGTTCGGCGATGAAACACCGACTTCTTCGTCGGCGTCCCCTGTCGCCGGCAGCCGATTCACGTCGATTCCCTTCAAAAAAGTCCTTTTCTCCACTCTACATGTCTCAATGTTCCGATCTGTAAAAAATATATTTACACAATTCAATCACTTAAAATAATAATTACACATGATAGCAATGATAATATTCACGTAAATAAATATCCTTTTTATTTCGGGCCTTGGAAAAAGCCCATGGCCCGGCCCTTTATTGAATACAGCATAGTGAAAGCTTAATGCACGAGGTAAAAAAGCGAGATTTTAATCAGATCTGAAGGAAAAATGTATAGATTCAAAATTAATTACCTGAAGAAGGGAATAAGGAATCAGTCCAAGAAGTTTTTTGAATGAGATTGAAAGGTGAAAGATTGAGATGAGTATTCTTCTTGTTGTTATTATGATTATCTGGAAAACTGAGGCTAAGGCTTAACCCCAAATCTTCTTTTTCAACCATCATTTTGTTTTTTCTTGAAGAAAAATAGAGCTAAAAAAAAGAGCAGTGATGTGAAAAGAATTTTTTTTTTTCAGGTAAGATAGATGAGGAGTTGTTGATATAGAGAGAGAAAAGAAAAGAAACTTTGGAGAGTGATATGAGTAGGAAGTGCAAATGAGAAGGACTTATATAGAAAGGATACAATGCAAAAATTTTCCCTTTTTACTTTTAAAATTATTTGGAAAATACTACTTCGTCTGTCACAGTTTATATGATTTGTCTTTTTTGCTATTCTCGTAATAATTGATAGCTATCACTCTTTTTAGATTATAAGTTTCACAAATCTTTCTTTCTTTCTTAAATTCTATGTTAATTCAAACTACGTTATATAAAAACAAATAAAATTATTTTTATATCAAATTTTATTTAAAAATATTAGAGAAATCTCAATCATTCTATCAGAACCACGAGTGAATATTTGGAAAATAGTTGAATAGTAGTAGTGGGTTATTGCACAAAGGGTCAAATGATGACAAAGGAGTGTCAGAGAGGGGATACCAATTATCACAAATCATAACTTTTGCCTCCTCTAAATAATTACCTCCATTTTCCCACTGGTGTTACTTTTCTTTAGGAAGGGACCCATTCCTTGTTCCCAAGAGACACTTGAATTGTTATTTATGGCTGTGGTAAATGTGAAAGGAGGAAGATGGAAATAATCAATGATAGAGGAAAGTTTTGTTCTCAATGATGTGTTGGAGACTTTGGAGTATGTGTACATAATATTGCATTAAATAATTATAGACTTAAGCATTGTTTGGTTGGAAACAATTTATTTTGGGATAATTTATTCATAACTTATCCCACCGTGTATATGTGATAACTTATCTCACTACTATGATATAAGTGGTGGGATAAATTATTTCAAACATGACAACCAAATAAGATACAAAAAACTATTCCATCACTATTTCGTAACGCATTACTATTTTCTTAATTTTATTATACGTTTGAACTAATTTTTGTTTTGACTAAACATATCTTAGTTTCTAATTGGGTAATGCTAAATGGCCAAAAAATTTGATCAAAAAATTAAAAAATCTATAATTTCATTTTTATTTTAAAATAAACTGATTTTTTTTCCATTTTTTAGTTAAAACGTATTAAAGTTAAAAAGGTAAAAATGTTCAAAAAGGTAAAATCACATAGATAAAATACCATTCTGGCAAAAAGGATTTTTCCTTTCTAATTAAGTGTTCTATTACATTCTTTCGATTCAAAATTTTAGATTTTTTTTAGAGATACGCTATCATTTTTCTATAAGATAATTAAATTAATAGCATAAAATATATTATTTCATTTAATTATTTGTGTTCATTTCAATAAGTCGTAAAATTTCAGGCATATTCTACTTAAGGTTGTTGCGTATAATTAAAGACTTGACATATCCCTTCGTCTACTTTTTATGTATTCATGATTGGCTTATCACTCTCCTTAAGAAACAATAAATAGAATAATAATTTTACTATATTATTTTTTAGTATGATAAGTTCAATGCATAGAAAATAGTTTATAAGAATAAACTAAGAACTAATTAATAAATTATTTTTTTGGTTTTGTAAACTGAATCAGTACTCCTTTTGTCTATTTTTATTTGTCAAATATTGATTTGATACATCATTCAAAAAGCAATAAATTCAACATTTGTGAAATTTATTAAGAATTGACTATAATTAATAATAAAATAAATTAAAATTAAGTGATAAGTTATTTCTTAATTTTTTAAGAATGAACACGTAATTTTAATATAATAAAAAATAAAAATATATAATAGATAAATAAAAACAAACGGTGGAATAATAAGATGAAGTGTGTTCTCTTTTTTAACAAACCTCTAGTGTTTGACCATTGACCGGTATCGAACAAAACCATTTAATGGTATTGGCTGATTGAACTTCTTTTCAACTCTTTTTTTTTCAAGTTTTTTTCTTTTTATCTTTTTCTGTGACCTGGGTAAAGGGGCTTTTTTTCTGCTAAAAAGAAAAAGAATCAACTTTATTTAGGTCTTGTGATTTATTTGGAAATATTTCTTTTTTATACATCACATGGTTAAGTTCTTTTATACCCGTGCAACCTTTATTTTTTGCTTAATTAACAAGCAAAAAATTAAATGTAATATTTCTGTTTTATTTTACTTGATCAGCTTTAAAGTAGAAGTCATGAGTTAGTTTTTAGTGTTGAATTAGACTTCAAATTCATTTCTTTACATGATATTAGAGTCATACTCATTGAGTCAAATGTACGTCATTGGATCGTCCCAGAAATGTGAATATACTCATGGTCTTTGATCACACATCGGATTGGGACGAGAACTTTGAGATTGAATTAGGTTTAAGATTCATGTCTTTACACCGTATCATAGCATGGTCCATCCCAACTATTATTTACCAATATTGGTCCCATATTGAATTACTGACTCACAAGATGTCAAGCATTGGCGTGAGGTTCAAGAGTCACACATCGAATGAAAAAATGATGAATGGTATCCTCTATTCATGAGCTAACTTTTGAAATCGAGTCGGACCAAATCTATCTCTTCATTGAGAGGGGCAGACAAATCCACTCAAGCAGAAACTATATTGTATCTGCTAGGTTAAATTTCTTTTTTCTATCTATCAACACATAGTACATATTGAATTTCCTTAATTCCTTCGTATGCTTATTTTTTCATATTTTAAAGTCCCTATTTTAAATTCACTTAATAAAAATTCTACCTATGTCATTTTACAATTACTTATAAATTCATTGAAATGTAGTAAAAAAACTAAAGCACAATATTTGACCCCCTTAATTATTGGTTAAAAAAGATGCTAGGAACATCCATAGAAAACAAGAAAATGACCCACAAGCACGAGAGGATGTGAAATGAATTATGTGCAACAATATCCTTACCCAATAAGATTAAAACAAATTGCCAATAATAGTGCAAATCAAATAAATAATAATGAAAGGGAAATGCACATTGGTAAATTAATATATGATTGCAATTAATAGAAACTTTTTTTCTTGGCCAACATCCCCAACTTCAATTGCTATTTGCCCATTTGAATGTCCCTACAACCATCTCCCTATGACTCCGCTCTTTAGTCTTTTCTTTGTGAAAAGAAATTTTGTACTTATTTAAAAATAATATTTTCATATCATGTAAATAATTTTTACATCAATATACATTATTATCGAAGATCTATTGAAAACACTCCTTCAATTTCTATAGGTTGATCTTGTAAAAGAATAATTTATTAAAAAAAAATATTTTTTAAAATCAACCTATAAAGATTATTTTATCTAACTTCTTATGGAGGTCGATTTTAGGCTCTCTTTTTTTTAGTAATTATATAGAATTTGACCTTTTTTCTCAATAGCGAATTTTGAATGCTCTGCAATCAATAATTTTCATTTTAAAGAGGAAAACGCTTCTCATTAAAGAAGACTGTCTTATATTTAATTTTTAAAAAAAATTCAAGACATCTGACTCAGAATATATAAGTGTTGATTTACCACTTCATAATATATTTGGTGGTATAATGAGATATACTACCAAATGAATCTACAAGTACTAGTAAGTGAACTACTTAAATTGAGGGGGCAATATAACTATATGTGACCAATAATTATGCATACTAAGGCAACTTTGTGGAATAATATATGAGAGTTTGCTAGAAAGTCTCAATCAAATAATTTGACATACTTATGAGTTTGTAGAACAAAAGTCACAATTAAGGACAACTAAGATAATGTGGCCAATGAAGTAAAAAACGAAATGTTATATCAAGAAATAGACATTTCACTCCATAAATAATTAAGCCAATTCACGTGTTTTTGTCACTTAAATACATGAATTTATGAGAAAAGGAGTCAATTTTTGTATTTTTAAAAATTGATATGATGAAATTTTCTATTTCATTTGAAAAAAGTGAAATAAACCATTCTAATTTATAATCTAAAGATTGAATAACTTGATTTTGAACTAAGCTGATTAGAGTAGAATTATGTAAATATTAGTAATACATATATTAGTTATATATATGTGTAAATTATGTAGATATTAACTTTTTCATCTACTATACACAAATTTCTTCATAAACTTATACATATATTAATCAGTTATGTAAATTTTTAAATTAAAAATATCAAACATCGTAAGTAGTTAACAAGTGTTTTATAACTTAGTAAGAAATTAATACAAAAATAAGTTCTCTCTTTTCTAACTATCATACTACCCCAAAAGGTTCGTTCAGTAGATAGATAAGAAATAAGTTTTTCTTCTGTTATTTTCCTTATAACTTATACAATGTTTGGTAAGTGGATAAGAAATAAGTTACTCTCGTATAAAATTAATATAAAGTTTGGTTAACAATTTAGAAACTGTTATAACTAATACATGTACAAATTATGAGGTAATCCATGTCTTATGCATAATAGAAGGTGAAATAATCAATAATTACATACCTAATATGTATATAAAAATATATATAAATCAACTCACAATCATAGTTAATCGATATTACTAATACCTGCATAATTCAATCAAGTTTCAAAAAACAACCCCCCTAAGGGACGAAGGGGTAGTGGGGGTGGGAGACAAGGAAGGGTGGTGATCACGTGGGTCAAAGAAAGTAAAACGCCCTTAAAATCCCAGAACTCACGTGCCACCATGTCGTGCTGGTAGACACGTGGTCTCGCGTATCACTCCATTTCCTGTTTTTTATTTTTTTATTTTACTAACTTACCTCTTAAGCAATTTATTTAAAATTTTACAAAATTACGAAATAAGTTATTTTGTAATTAATCATTAAAAAAATAATGTTATTATTATCCCATATTATGAATGTGATAAAAATTATAAATACCTATATAAGTAAAATATTTACATCAAATTTTAATATAATGAATAAATAAAAATAAACGATTAAGATATTGTGAACAACTAATATATGACGGAAAAATATATTCATTATGTCCCTATTTATGTGATACATTTCAGATTTTGAAAATTCAAATAACTTTATCTTTGATCGTAAATTATTTATTTATCATTTAAAAATATAAATTATTATGACTTATAATACTTTTACGTTATTGATAAATATATAAATTTTATTTTAATTTTTTTAAAACTTTATTAGCAAATTATAAATCAAACTCTCAAAACACGAAATGTATCATATAAATCGGAAGACGGAGTAACAAGAAAACAGAATTGGTGGGGTCGCACTTCCCATACAGGTCGTGCGTGTCCTCTTGTCTCCTTATTACCCGACAAGAACTCTACCTACAATCATTTGAACTCCTCTGCTTAATACTTAACTTTTCTCACGTGATGTTCTCGCGCGTGATCTTCACAACCACAATTTCCTTTTCTCTTTTTGTTTTCTTTGTGAGTGAAAGAAGAAGGAAAAATAAAAATTTAACAAAAATAAATACTAGTGAAATTTGTATTTCAAATTCAGAAAATAAGTTAATTCACTTTTAAGTCTTTACTCTAACTTATTAAATTCCAAATAACATAATTTATTTAAAAGATTTAGTTTAACGCTTACTATTTTTTAAAATAAAATAAAAATTGACCACACAAATGAAAATTCAAAGAGAAGAGACTCACTTTTCGGAGAAATAAAAAGTCATCTAACTAATAACACATTCATTTTCTTTTTAAATAATACTCCCTCCGTTTGATTTTTGGTTGACGCATATATAAAAAGTAAAAAATGTTTCATTTTAGCAAAGCATAACTAATATAATTAAATTAATAAAATACTTTCTTAATTAACACCAATAACATATTTGGTAAAATCCATCGGTAGAGATTCAAGAGGGTAAAACGTATTCATATTTTATTATTATCTTATGGAGATAGATATGTTGTTTTTGAAAGATCCTCGTTATGCAACAATTCTGGATACTAAAAAAAGAAGAAATATAGCGAGTCACAGGGAATTTTTTAAATTAAAATCTTCTTATTACGAGATCAATGGGGATCAAGAAATATAAAGGCATAATACATAAATATGTCATTTTATCTTGACTTCAACTGTCATTTATGCCATCCAACTTTGAATGTGCACAAGTAGACACTAAAGCCTGTATAAATTTAGACAAGTAAACACACTAATTGTCCTAACATGACATAATACACGTAGAACGTCATGTAAGAGACAATTTCCACGTAGATCATCACGCAATACGAATAACTATAGTTTGTTTATGTCTGTTATAAGTTAAAGTCAAATTGAATAGCACGTTTATGTGTTATGTCAGATATTAACGGAGTCTAATAATTTAGACAAAATGAGCGTGTGATATCCTAAAATCCAGGCGTGTAATAATGCATGTTGTTGAACCCCTAGTAGTAATTAATTATTTGATTATTTCCTTTTTGCTTTGGAATTTTGCAATTATGGGAGGTGGCTGTCCACGTGAAGTTCACCAAGAAGCCATTAAACATGACCTAATCATTAGTGTTTCCTTAATTTTTATAGCTCTCTGCCTCTCACATTATTTAAGTATTTAATTTAATTATGACACTATGATTCCTATAAATTAATACTATATTATACGCTTCATACAATAAAAACTACCAACTCGTGGACACGTAATTATTAGTATTAGCTAATTAGTCTAGCAAAGCCTATGCATTTTACTGCATAAAATAATTTTATAGGACAATTATGGTGATACTTCTAAAGTATGGACAGTTAATTATATGAGTCTAATATCGAATCGAATTAATTAAAAATGGGATGGATCTGACGATCACAACTCACAAGTTAGCAAAACCTTAATTAGCAATTAGAGAGGTGGGGCCAAAATAATAGTCAACAAAAATCCAGCCAAATCATACTATTATTGGGAAAGATAAAACCATATTGCAAAAACAATTATTGCCTGCACCATCCTATAGATTCTTTTCTTCTAAAAAAATTACAAAGTAAACATAACTATTTACACTTCTGGATTTTAAACACTTCTTATTAAAAAAAAAAAACTACATTTTTAATGTTTCCACAAGACAGACAACCAATTGAGACTTATTATTCAATAGCAATTTTTTTCGTAATTCAAAATTTAATTTAATATGAAATTTAAGAAAAAAAGTTTTTTTAAAAATTTTAAATAGAAATACGTGGAATATATCAAAATATTTCTTACTTTTGTAGTCTTAGAATTAAGCAATTGTTAAAAAGAATGAAGACGTATTTATTCAAGAATGGGTAAATATTTTTTAAAATTGGACAAATATTATTGAACATATATTTTTAGTATAGTAAACAAGTAAAAATAAACAGAGTACTAAAATGGTGGATTAAAAAGATACTCCTTATGTCCCTGTTATATTTTAATTAATTAATTTTGAAAAAAGTAGAACTTTTTAATTTTTGTTTCATCGACTTCATAGTTTTTCTTAATAAGTGTGTCAATTTAAAAGTCGAACACCGAAAAGTAGATAAAAGGGAATGATTAATTAATGAATTAGTGGGGACAAGATGTCGGAGAGGGTGGCGTGGGAGTTGTCCCCACGTGTTAACACAAAGACCAATAATAGATCTTCTTTCCGACAATCCCTCTTCGTTTAGTTCATGAATCATTATTATCATCATCTTCCCATTTCTGGGGTCCGTACGAGGCTCCTTCTCCATGTGATTTGCACGTGAACTTGACCCACCTTCATTTCTCTTCTTCCCATCCAATCATTGATTTCTCATCTTCTTCTTCTTCTTCTTTTTTCCTTCTAATCATATAGCCGTTCATAATAATAATAATATATTTAGTATAGTTCATAAAATAAATTATTGTGTAATATATTATTAATATAATAAATTATAATTGAAATAAATGATAAAAAATGAATAAATAAATCTTTAGTTATTCAGACTTTATCCCTACATCAAATATATATATATATATATAGAGAGAGAGGGGTATGACATCTTTCGTCAAAAAATTACATTGTATATATATATTAAATTCTTTATTTAAAGGATATACATTTAATGTTGGACACTCTTGACAAAAGTTATGTCTTTGAAGTAGTAGTAATGAGTGCTCATTTGAATGAAGGAGTTTCAGATTTGAACTCCAAGCACCACTGATCATTACACCTCCATTTTTAGATGATTTTGAACATTTTTTCCTTCATTTGATATAGTTAAGTTCTTCGGGGTATGTTATAAATTCATGATCTAATTTGACACGATATTAGAGAAAGATCAAATGTGGGCTCCGAGGAAAACAAACTATTGTGGAGTGGAAATTAGCCCTCAAAATTTCCACATCGGTGAAAAGACCTCTTTAAAATGTTTGAGCAATCCTTCTCTTTTGAGTTAGCTTTTTGAAAGAGTTTTTTATTCCTTCTTCTTAGAGATATTTTTCAAATGATTCTCGACTCTAAACTAAATATATGTTTACATGTTACATCTACATATAAAAATATATTATATATATATAGAGAGAGAATTATTATTATATACCACTGATGATAATCATTGGTTTTTATATACATTGTTCCTGCTGCGTGCAATTTTTTGCTCTATTCGGTTTATCTTATATAAACAATACATTGGGAACATTCATGGATATGGAGCAATAATGCTGAATACACTGCTTTGATGGGAAAAAAAGTAAAATAAAATTTATATTGCTACTAATGACAGGCCTTTCATAAATATACGTAGTTTAATTAATTGTAAAAATAAATAAATAAATATTATATATATTTTTATCTGAGAATTTATCGAAAACAGTTTCCTTACCTGGGAGTATTGATGTTAAAGATTATGGTGCGTTGGATGTGATTGTTAAAAAAGTTAATTATATTGAATCTTTTTTTTTCCTCATTTGAATGTGTTTTGTTTTTGCATAAAAATATTAATTAAATTTTCAAATATTGTTTTTCAACGTCAACTTCAAGAAGTACTTAGGGGTGTGCATTCGATTTTTCGGTTTGGTTTTACACTATTCGGTTTAGATTTTTCGGTTTTTGATTTTGGAAAAGTGTAACCCAATCCGATCCAAAATGAATTTGATTTGGTTTGGTTTTCCTCTATTTGATTCGGGTTTTTTCGGTTTGGTTATTCGGTTATATCAATAATTAATAACATAACCAAAGTAGTAATATTTAATCCCTTAAATATACTTTCTAATATAAATCATACGTAAAATTTAAAACACAATACTTATAAGTAAACCGATTATAGATGTAATTCAAACATAAAATATAAACGTAATCATCATGAAAGGCAATAACCAAAAAGGGACAAAAGTGGTTAACTCCAACTTAATTCTAAACTTAAACATTATATATATATATATAAAATTCGGTTTTTATTTTTTAAAACCCGAAACCAAACAAAGTAATTTATTAATCCAAAACCAATCCGAAAAACTAAAAAACCAATCCAAATAAAAATTTGATTTGATTTGATTTGGTTATTCGGTTTAATCTGAATAGTGCACACCCCTAACTTGAAATCTTGATTAGCTGTGTTTGTTTATTATTCTTTCACTAATACTTAATCATGTGCAATCTCTTCAAAGATAATCGTAGGTAGAGGAGCTTTAATATAACTAAGTGTCAAGTTGTTACAATTGCAAGATTTGATCCTTAGGGTAGCTAAATCACACAATCATCCACTTGTTCATAAAATCAATAATTTGCTGACAATGTAAAAAAGAAAAAAGTAAGAATAAACAATCAAATATCAAACAATACAAACACTTAATAACATATTATTAGTGAAATTTTACGAGTGAAGTTCGGGGAGGGTGGGTGTGTGGATCTTACCCCTAGCTATATATTATTGTTGTGTAAAAATATTAAGCTACATATTATTGTAGTGGCAAAATATTATTTTCAGTAGATCGTCGGACGCTCATGAAAAAGTAATGGCTATTCAAAGCAATGTTGAAGGAAAAAAAATAAATCAATAAGTTATGATAAAACTACCGCAGAAAGGAAATAAAATTAGTAAAGATAATCAATGTAAAAATAATTTATGCTACTCATCATAATAGCTACTTGCACTGGTTAGGATTAAGTCATTCCGTATATTGACGTCTATCCTAAATCTCGATGTTTATATATTTCTATACATTTAGGGTAAAGTCCTCGACGAGCTCACGAACATATGGCATATTTTATCTAATCACCTTCATTTCTTTTTCGGTTTCTCTTTACCTATCCTTAGTCCTATCATTGTCAACCTAGCTCACACACCTCCTCACATGGATATTTGTGCTCCTCTTCACATATTCGAACCATCTAAACTTCGCTTTCTGCATCTTATCTAATATTTATTACTGAAGTGACTCCTATTTTATCCAGTATATCTTCATTTTATCTAATTTTATTTCTTTTAATATGCTCATACAATCACCGAAGATTCTCATTTCTGCTAATTCATCTTCTAAATGTAAGGTAAAAATTCTTGACTTATCAACAATTAACCCCATAGAACAAAGTCGATCTAGCGAGAAAAAATATTAATGGTAACTTCATTTATCATTTAGTAATAGTACAACCTTTTTTATCGGCTAAAGTATCGCATGCATGTTTGTAAATTGCGTATTGCTCTACAACGTGAGTCTACTAACTTAGCTCTTCCTTCTAGGTATTATTTTCTACTTTGCAAAGAGGTCACCTTTATAATATTAAAGAGTTTTATATTTAATTACAATTTGATGTTTTTAACGAGTTTAATTTTAAAATAAAAATATTAATGAACTACGAGAAAATGATGAGCTGTGAAACCAATTTATAGGATTTGTTTTCCGACAATAGCATGATTTAGACAGACAATTTCTGATTAGAAACTTTATTCCATATTTTCATGTGTATAGCATAGATGAATTCTTTAATTAATTAACAAATCTGTATGTTTTAGTTATTGTAAGTTGGCAACGACTCCATTATATGTACTATTCCATATTAATTATAAAATAATCTCAACTTGGCTTACCTTTTTTAAGTATTCATTATTTCCAGGAAATATACAAATTATTTTAAAAAAATACACTCACAAGACATAAAACCATTAAAATGACATGAAGCTCATAATAATGTCGGAACTTTGATTACAATAGATGATTAGTAGTAATTATTATTATGTATGCATTGTTTGATAATTATTAGTATCGTGATACTACCACGAATAATAATACTTGAATTAATTAAGACGTACGATAATTGATGTACAACTAATTAAACCACACGTTCAATAAGAAAAACCATATAAATGTTTGAAAATAATTTGAAATCAACATATGTTTTTGTATATGAGAAACGAAATATTTTATAAGTTATACTCTAATTTTTATCTGCAACCAAACGTTCGATTACTAAAACGACTACTAATGTTATTGCTAATGTATTTTTGATACATGAAAATCAATCCTGTAAATTGCTAATTAGGATAACTAAGGAATATTCGTTTGATAAATAGTTATTCACATCGAACATTCAAGATAAGCACATAAAATATATAGGTTTCTTGTTACTTTGAAATATTCCATCCATGTAAATGTTGATATCACAATATAATGTATAGAGCTTTTGAATATGCTTTGATGATTAGAAAATCATCAGAATAAAACTACCTAATAGCGTAATGGTATGTTTTGTGTGAGTTGAGAATTAGACTCCTGAATATTATTGATCCAAACTATATATAATGTATTCTGTTTTCAAAAAAATATTGTGTTCGGTCAAACATCTTCACAAAAATTGGACGAAAAAGTAACTTTTACACATATTTTATATAGGTATAAAAACAAAGCCACTACTACTCTAAAAATAAATCCTGACATATTATGATAAACTTTGATATGTTTTTATGAACACTTCAAAATATAAATACATAAAAACTTATATTATATACTATTAAAACGTACTTTAAAATCAGAAAGCTAACTATCTTCGATCTCTTGTGTCTCTCTTCGTTTATGTTTTTTATTTGCTTTGATTTTACAACAAATTAACTTTACTTATTAACTTGAAAGATTTTCTATCAAAAATTATAAATTTCAAAATCTAAATCCGTCAGATTTTTCAAATATCAAGTTGGAGGTATATGATTAAGCAAGTTCATGTGATTCCTACATGGCACACCATCATTCCCATTGAACAGCCAAAGTACAGCAACAACATACCTGTAACACGTGCACTACTTTTGGTCAAACTCCCCTTTGTTTCTGCTCGATCCAGTCAACGGTCAGCACCACAATATGGACCTTTTTTAATTTTTAACCGAGCTTTAATGTGAGTATCGAATTTTTCTTGAAATAATGATAAAATTATCGTATATTTATTTGGTTTCTTATCTGATGTTTGATATTTTTGTCATAGTCCGACTAAATTTGGATTCGCGATGGAAAATTCCATATGGTAAAATGCTTCCTAACAAAGGCAACTCCAAACATAAAGAGACTCAAACACGAGAGCTCTGATTAAGAATGAATGAGTGCTTACCACTCCACCACAACCGTTATTAAGTAAACAATGATTTACATAGTGAATTTACCATTTTACCATTATTAATTATGAAGTGGATGAATTAAAAACTTAAGATTTTCAATAAATTCTATATTTTTTAAAGTAATTAATTGAGGATATAATAAGTAAAACAAATTGATTTGTCAAAATGGATAAGTATTTAGGGACAACTAAAAAAAAAAAGTGGACAAGTAGAGACAGAGGGAATACTTATTACTATTAGTCGATCACAGCCAAATATTATCTATTTATTATCATACGTGGAGCAATCGCAAGGATTTCATCACAACCGTTAATCAAGATTACATGCAATCATTTGCCGTTCATCAAGGGGATTCCCACACGTGCAATGGTGCATGTGAAACAATTGCCCAGAAATAGTGAAGTTTGTGGGCCTTACATATCTGGCCCATGTGACAACCTTATCTGGCCCATGTGTTTAACCGTTACAAATTCCCTAATTATTTCGGTTAATAACACTGTTTAGTTTCTTCTTAATTAATTAATTAATTGAAAAGGTTGGGTTGCACGTGTGGTTGTGTACGGAGAATATATGCAACCTTGTGAAATTCCAAGTTTACCCCTGTTTATTTCTGAATACATTTTAATTATTGTTAAGTTGTGAGGGTAATTTAGGGATAACAAAAGGGAGAAGGAATTTTAAAGGGAGCATGGTTGGGTTGGCAAATAATTATTTGGTAAGAAAACAATAATGTGAGTGATTAATTATTGAAGCACCCATCATGGTTGCATCATTTAATATTAATTTGAAAGATTATGGGATTATATACTTTTTACCTAATTATATTATTGATTCAAATGATGAGAAGCTATCTCAACTAAGTACGATTTTATTATTATTCTACTCCATTATTTTTAAGTTTATTATACTTATATTTATGAATTTTTTCAATTTGGCATCTCTATGTCATGGGCCAAATACTAATGAATTACACCTTATTTGGTTGTTATCAGTTGTATGGTTAGTTTAAATATAATTTTATTTTATTTTGATTGTTATTTAAATTTTATTATATCGTACCGTTTAAGTACATTATTAAGTAACGATAAGATAAAATGATCATTTTATGTAACGATCGATTTGGTGTGAGTCGTTACCTAAATATTTTATTCTCATTTTGTCTTTACTTATTATTTGTAATTCTATTTTATCCTTTATCCAACCTTTTTATAGTCGCTTTATTTTGTACCTTACTATTTTTTTTTAGATTTATCATTCAAATTATGGATGTGTGTCATTATGTAATGACTTAGAACGATACAATTTATTCATACATTGTATTCATTAAAACAAAATACATTATGATACAATACAATGTAATACAATACATTATGAAACAATACGTAATAAGTATCCAAACTAAGTGTTAAAGTTTAAGGTTCCATTTTCTACTCTGACAACTTTTTTATAACTATAGTGATCGGCAGCTTACACGCAAAGGTAAATCATCTAGTATTTTTTTTAAAATTTTATTGAGATTTAAATCTGAGATTTCGTGATAACTAATTATTAATGGTAACTATCCTCCTATCTTTATAACTTATCTAATTATAACTAAGACATCACTTCAAGTAAAGTTCATGATGAAGTTTGAAAGAAGATTAAAAAAAGAAGCCTTTAATCCTTTTAATGGTAACCATCTTTATACAACAAATTAAAGATAACCTCTTTCATTCACTCAAAGGCAATTTTGTCTCACTTTATGTGTAATTCACCCACTAAAATTCTGCTTTTTTACACGCACGCCTGAATTAATTTTGCAACTATAATATACTTCAAACGTCTATGTTTATTTGTCCATATTTAATATTGACATATTATTTGTCGGAAAATTAATAGCATGTAATAATAAGAGGGTAAAATATAGATAAATGATATAATTATCTTTTATTTTAAAAATAATAATTGATCAAGTAAAAATAAATATCTATTTTTAATATAATCAACAAGTAAAAATGATTAGTTTAGTACATGATGATGAAAGGAGTCGACTTTTGGAAATTACTCGTAGAGTGGGCCTTAAGTAACAAATGCTTTATTTCTACTTTCAAATCATGGGTTGTTCCTTGTTACATAAAGTTACATAATTTGAGTGATTAAATCTATGTTTATTTAATAAATATTTTACTTTACTGTTTTAATTTCTTCTTTTGAGAGAGACATCGGAGTTATCACTCTCACGTAAAAAAAGAACCATGTTCCACAATGAAGAAAAAGAAGAAAAAAGGAAGTGAAATGATTTGTTCAAACATTGTGATATTTTTTTCATATAATATTTGATATCTATGTAGAAATCAGACTAATTCAGATTCATGTTATGTAGGGCCTATTCAGAAGAAAAGCATTCGTCATACCAATTTTTTTTATGTATTCTAAACTCGAGGTCCCATTTTGATTAATAATATTCCCATTACTATATGTTTGTTTAAATTAGCATAGTGATGTCATATACTTCTTCTATCTCTAATTACTTGTCCACTTTTAAATTGACACACCTATTAAGAAAATAATGATTGACATAGTGAGTTTACCATATTACCCATATTAATTATGAAGTGGATGAATTAAAAACTTAAGATTTTCAAGAAATTCTATCTTTTTCAAAATAATTAATTGAGGATATAATATGTAAAAAAATTGTTCTTTCTTGATTTGTCAAAATGGACAAGTAATTAGGGATAACTAAAAAAAAAGTGGATAAGTAATTAGGGACAGAGGGAGGAGTAGTTGATTTGCAATAAAAAGGTTTTATCTTTTTATCAATCCATGCTTTGATGATTATAATTTATACCATTGGTTCTCTTTCCTGTATTTGCCTCATTACAAATAAGTTAATTTTTGAAGAGGATGTCAGAGGAATAATAAAATTATTTTTGTATGATTTATAGATAACTATTTTGAGCCATAAAGTTAATTACGAATAATTATGGCCGAATAGACGATCTATATCATATCCTTCAAGGTACAAGCCTTTTTCCAACTATGCCTGAACACAAAATGTTTGATACATCAGACTTTCTTTTTTTTTTCCCTAATGAATTAAGTTAATTTTAGGGCCATATAGTGTAAATATATTCTATGAAAAGTTTATTGAAAAATGATATTTAGGATCATCTTCAAATCTTTGGAGTATGATACAAAAATTGGTAATATGAGTAGGACAAGGTGTCCAATCAAACTTTGAGATAATGTTGGAGATCAAGATTGTATCTTTTATCCTATGTTTGCAAAAGATTAGCAATGGTGCTTCCATTAACATGAGCATCTTCCTTCTCCACTTCATTTCTAACACATCATTTCATATGACAAATTAATTGATTAATTAGTTTGAAACTTATTTCAACCACTAAAAAATATGGATGCAATTATTTTCGGATTGAGCTAGATATTTCTTGTAAAACATGCACTAGTGTCTATTCAAATTGAGTTCAAAATGAGAATATTTTATCATTGAATTCTTTTTAAATTCCTTGTATTATTCTCATTATGTATGTAAATTAAAAAAGGAGTCGTATGAAATGAAAATCTTATATATGGTTCTAAAATTGAGATTCTTTCAATTGTTCAATTGATTGACCAATATACATAAAAGCTTATCTTGTATATACCGATAGTATACATAGTTTTTACATTATTAGTGTAATTCATAGCAATCAAAATCTTTTTTTCACCTTTTTAACATCTTTAGCTAGCAACCACGTGTGATTACGTTACAATAAGACCAAACTATGCTAATTGGTTATGAATTTTGATTGTGACAATTAGTTCATCATGAATAGTTTTGGACAATAATATTGATTGATAGATGATTATCTTGTCAATATTTGAAGAGTTAAAAATAGTAATTTACTTGTAGAGGTCTATACATAATTAAAATAAAATATATAGTACTTGAGTTGATTGAATTGTTTTTTATCTACAAGTATATATAGTTTAGTAGGTCTGCCGTCAAATAAATTATATCCACTAATTAATCTTTTTGGTACATAAAAAAAAGGTCTTGTGGTTCTTACTTAAAAATAATTTCCATTGCCTTTCTAGGTGCTAAACATTGTTAGGTTGAGATTTAAAAAGGATTATCATTATTAAATTTCTAGTATATCTGTATATGTATCTCGAATGCTTTTCTTAAATCATTAACATGAGATTTTTTTTTAAATGACTTTTATGCAAGAAATTTTAAAAGGAGAAGAAGAAAAGAGAAGAAAATTTGGGCTTGATGATGGACCCAATACTTGAGTATAGACAGGCCAGGCATTTTACCATGGTCCAAATGACCAAATTCATGCCTTCAAGGCGAAACTTTTCGGTCGTAGTTTAGCGAGGTATTTTGATTTTAGTCTTTTGATTATTTTTCTCTACGTTGTGAATACCCGATTGGATCTATCAAGAACAAGTTGACTTCTACAGAATGTACACCTAAAGAACCTGGCAATGACAACTCCTATATAGTGGAGCTATCAAGTAAGTAGCGTTATTAGTGTTCGTTTTTTTGCAATATATATAAAGATTTTTAAGCAAATAAACAAATGTAGCAACATTTTCTTTCAAAACTTAACAAAATATATTGTATTCGTGAGCTTATAATATCTAATCCTAACTAAAATCGAACGAGTCTAAGTATCGATTTTAAATGTATGTGTTTCCAAAGCAGAAGCTAGATGTTTGTGTATGCATGTTAAAACATCAATTATATATATGAATAACTAAATCCAATGTACTTATTTTCAAATTGTCTGAGAGGTTGGATATATAAGTATATGAAGCTTACGTTATACGTATGAGTGAACCAACACATACAAACATATAATATAAATGTCAAATATTTATTACTGTCTCTATTGAGAGGGTGCTCACTACTAGAACTTTTAGATACATAGATATGTGTATCTTGTATATCTATCATAAAAATACATATTAATATTTCTATATCTTATAATATAATAAGCGAATCAAACATCAGGCAATTTTTTTACTATTAATGGAGTTTAATACTGATCGAACTACTGAGCATATTATTTTTTTAAAAAAAATCCTACAAATATAATATATTTATAATTCTCTACAGATTGCAACAGTTATCTGATTAAGGTTTATATTAATTATGAGTCATACTCTATAGGTCTCAAGGTTATCACAACAAGGCAAGCCCAATAACGCGGCTACGAGCTCGGAGTTTATATTGAGGATGAAAGCTTCTACGACAATTTTGATCGCTTCTGGTTGGGGGTGTCTTCGCCTATAAACTCTTCTTGTCAAAACTATGCGAAGGACGCGAGAAGTTTTGTGAAGATAAAGAGATATTTTCAAATTAGACTTTAAGTTGATGTGCAGTAATTTCCATCTAATCAACAGGAAAAAAGTAAAGATATCTCGATCATGAATTTTATATAGGGGATTGAATTAACAAGATCCAACAATGAACAATTGTCCAAAGTATTTAGTAAAAATTACATAAGTCTCGTAGTGTTAAGAGCTAATTACATCTTATCTCTATTCTTTTCCAAATTACGAAATCCCTTAAAATAATAGGATCTTAGATACATCATGAAACATGCGGATACAGAGCTCACGGAGCGAATGATACATTACTTAACGGGAGGGATGTATTCGAGAGGGGATAGAGATGTATCCGAGAGGAATTTTTTGTAATTTTTTTAAATGGTAGAAAATTTTAGAGATTATGATATCTTAAGTTGTGTATTTATATAATTTTTTTCAAGTATTTATGTGTTGATGACACTGTTTCTTAAGAACACTGGAGATAATAGACATGTACAGTCAATTCACTGGCCCAGTGGCCCATTTCCAAATGGCAACGGCCCATGATTGTGCACTGTCCCGGAATTAGAAGCTTAAATTTTCGTAAAAGTTTAATAGGCTAACCACCTTTTGGACTAAATATTCTAATAATAACCACTATTTGAAATGTAGCTGAAAATATCATAAAATATTATTGAGAAAATAAAATTTGAATTTGTTAGTATCACTTTTCTTTTTAGTCAATTTTAAAAAGAATATCTTTTCTATTTTTTTTGGCAACTCTTTGACATTTTAAGACTAGAAGATTGAAGGACATTTTGATACATTTACGTATTTTTAATTTAAAACAACAAGATTTTAAAGTTTTCTTCAGTTTCTTAAAATTCGTAGCAAGTCAAACTAGACAAACAAATTGAAACAAAGTAAAATAATTTAAATTGTGGCCATTTTCATGGAGTTTAAACCAGGACCGTTCTGAATACCATAAAAAATCTTAAAATTTGTGTTTTAATGAAAAATACTTTTCTCCGATTTTTATTATCACATTAAAATACGACCGAACGTTAAATAATTTCTAAATATTATTTAGAAAATTGACTATCATGTCCATTTCTTCCTAAATTTTGTGGGGCTAATTGAGGCCCTTTGCCTTGATGGCTAAAAGGGAGGTCCCCAACCACTAGGGCCTAGGCTACAAGGTTTTATACTTTCTCAAATGAATAAATGGTAAGCTTTAGAGATGGTGACATTAAAAGGGTCAGAGAAATTTCAAATACCTATTTTATATTGTATAATTTTTGTTAAATCTAACCGATATATATATATATATAAATTAAATTATATATAAAGATTAAAAGTGTTAAATTTAACTAATTTAAAAGACTAAAACTGTTAAGTACATACGTAAATGACTATTTAAAACCTATCCTAAAACATAAAGACCAAATTTTTTTTGAAAAAGTTAGAATGTCAATGCGGGAGTTTTTCTTATTCCCTCTCTTTAGACAATAAAATTTGATGATATATGTGCCACGTCTTGTTTTTTCTCGAGCTCTATTTACGTCAAAGTTTAACTTCTATTCGTAAATATGTAAATAACTTTTACATTATAAGATTACTTTAAGAATTAATTACAAATAATGGGTTGTTACAATGATAGATAAGTAACATACAAAACATGCTAAATAACTTGTTACAGCCGCAAGAAAATACACTAATAAAATAATATAAATTTACCATACATTATCAGTATAGATAACATAAACCGTTGTCTAACTACCTGATTATTTTGATTTGTGAATTTAAAGATTTAATATTATTTTATAAAAATATTTTTATAGAGAAAAAAAAAATAAAAAAATGCTGACATTTTGACTTTACATAGATGGAGTAAAGTTTTGTTTATTCATCTAATTAATAAAACGTGTATCGACCGGTCAAATAAAGACTAGGAGAGACTTATAAACAAGTAATCAAAGAATAATTATTAAACCTTAGTGATTTTTTTTTACCAATTTATAATAATTGGAGAGACCATTTATGCAAGTAATCGACCGGTCAAATAAATACTTCCTCCGTTCTTATTTATATGTCATCATTTTTAATTACACGTGCATTATAAAATTAAGTAAGTTTACTATTTTATCCTTATTTAATTTTCATTGAAGTCAACTATTCAATCAATGAATATGAATTAATTTATTTTGATTAATTAATTTGACCAATGAACATTAATTATTCACTTAGTTTTTCTATGTTGGTCAAATATATATTTTTAAGGCTAATAACTCACAAGTCACAAGGGTAAATAGGAAGAATATTGTAATTTATGCATTGATTTTCTAAAATGACAATTATTATGGACCAACTATTTATAGTAAGGATGACAAATATAAAAAGGAACGGAGGAAGTAAAAAAATTAAATACTCTCTCCTTCACTTATTCCTAAAATAAATTTAAATTTTTACTCGTCACTTTTGACATATCAAGAAAATATAATAATTTTTTCCATGTTTTACCATCAGCATTAAATACTTATTTTTTAAGACATTATTTAATAGGTTAATTTGGTAAAATACTTATATCAATAATTATTTTCTTAATGGGTGTGCCAAGTCTAAGTGTGACAAGTAAAAGTGAACAGATAGAGTAAATTATTAGTTCCTGTGTCCAACAATACTTGTTTATTATTGACTTTGCACACTTCTTAGAAACTATAAATACAAGAGTAATTTTACTATATCACCCTTTAAATATAATAAATATAATATCTTAAAAAAATTAATAGAAAAATAATCATAATTAATGATAAAAGTAAATTAAAAACTAATTACAACAAGTATTATTAGACGAAAGAAATATGATCCGAGAGGACTTTTATTGGATTCAAATAAAAATACAAAAATTATGCACATGGAAAATGATTGTGAAAATATTAAAAATATCCGGCACAAGGAAAGAGAAGTTATGAATACACTAGATTAATGGTAGTAATGATTAAGTGGAGAGAAATTTCATTAATTTTTCATAATTTTTAGCGTTTGAAATGCTATAACCAATACGCCCTCCGTCCAAAAATAGCTATCCAGTATCCATTATATTAAAGGAAAAATCTTTTTAATCAGAAAATTTGGTCAGAATTTGATCAGAATGATATTTTACCTTTTTAAATATTTTTACCCATTTAACTTTAAAATAAAAAAATATTATAGTTTTGTTAATTTTCTGGCCAAATTTTCTGGCCATTTAGCACTTCCCTATAATAAAAATAGTTATTCAACAATACCTGTCCAGTTAAGAAAATTAAGAGATAATTTACTTTTTATATCTAATTTACCCTTGCTATTAAATACTATTTGTCATCTAACACATTTCTCAAAGTATTAAATTTAATAAAATCAAAGTATAAAATAGTAATATTACTCCTATTATTTATTATTTCTTAAGGGGTGTGCCAAGTCAATAGTGGACAACATTGTTTTACAGAGGGAGTAGTACATAAACGATATGAAGATAACTCAAAACACGGGAGTATGAGCAATTACTATATATATGCAGACTTAACATTGATTGAAGTAGTTGGTGGAGAGAAGGCACCAGTCAGACTTGCAAGCACTGAGTAGTATGCAGCGGCAATTTTCAATCATACAATGTGTACTTCTAGTCTGACTTTTAGCGGTAGTCAGTTGTCCTCATTCGCCTCTTTGAATTGTCCTATTGAGTCACGGTCGATGCTTGCAAAAATGATGAGCCGACGGGGTCAGGTACTAGTAGTTACAAGAACAATGGGGGGCTGGACACTAGTTGTGCGAGTGGAATGACCAAACTGGACCTAGTCAGCCCAAATCGTTTGCGGTTCTAGAGGACCCTGAACAAGAAGAGGCAAAGATGTCAACCTAAAGTACAGAAAAAAATCACTCTCTCCTAGGAGTGCTTTCGAGAACACATGCACCGCATATTGCATCAACATCTTCTACATATAATTTACCAACAAAGGAGATTCCACCAAGAACTTCTATAGCCAAAAGAGCTAATTCAAGTCTACTTATTGTATTAGTCGTGTCTATTTTGAAGTTTTATTTAACTCGTTCGATGTGAAGCCCTTCCACACCTGTATGAAGCATCTTCTCTCGAGATTGGTTCTTTCAAAGTTTCTGAATTCGCTTTAGAGATTGAACAAGTGTCATCAATCTAGGACATGGCGTTCGGGTGATGTCTACCAGAATAACAACTCGAGCCTAGTTAAGACCTCCCTTTCTCCATTTCAAAATAAATATCATCTTAATAAAATAAAATAATCTTAAAATAAGTATCATCATAGCAACTTAAGACAAAAACAATATTATTTTTCAATTATATCATTATAAATTGAGTAAATTTTAGATTTAACAAACATAAAAATCATATTTGTATGTTATAGCTATAGTTTGTATAATTGCGATCCATAGCAAACTTTATATTTTCTATGACTATTAATATGTATGTTTCGGTATACATATATAAAAAGAATCAATTGTATAATCTGTTTCGGTATACATATACAAAATAATCAATTGTATAATATGTGTTTGTATAAAGCGAGAAAGAGAGAAAGACAAAAGAAAACTGGGCAGGGAAAGATTTGTATTTGTATTTGTATAATTATAAGTGTATATGACGAAAATATATGTATTTGTATTTGTATATACAATTTTCTTTCGCTTTATACAAACACAATTTATATATTTGTGTTTGTATAAAGTGAGAGAGGTGAGTGAGAGTTGTCACACCCCTGTTTTTTCCTCAAAATTGATGTTTTTTTTTTAAGAAAAGAGTTTTTCCAATTAAAGTGACATTTTGAAAAAGGATTATTTTATTATTCAGAGTCGCCAATTGGAATTGAGTTTTGGTGTTCCAAGTCACCTTATTTAAATCCCTAATCAAAAGGAAATTTGACTCTTTATTTTTGTTGGTCTGCGAACTAGAAATTCGGGTAAGAAATTATGTTGACCAAAGGGAAGGTGTCAAGCACACCTCGAGTCTCGTGGTTCTAGCACGGTCGCTTTATTGACTATATATGACTTAAATTAATTTTTGAATATTATTTTTTGGGCACATATATTTATTAAAACAAAATAAAGAAAAATTAAAAGATGGACATTTACAAATTTGAATCTTGAAACGTTCTTAATTTCTTTTTCTTTTCCTTCTTTTTGCATGTATTAGTAATTTTTTTTGTTATATTATTATGAATAGAATATATAGATGCATCTAATTGTTAGGAATTAAGATTTATGTAGGAATGAGATTTTTAGTGTTTGGGTAATTTTAGGATTATTTTTTTTAGTTAGATTTAAAATAAGAAATAAAATTTTATGTAATTTAGGATTAGTTTTAGAAAGAAAATTCTATTATCTTTTTTTTCTTTTCTTTTTCATGCTGCACGTTTTTTTTAATTATCTTTTGTATATTATTTTTTTATTCTGCTTCTCTCTCTTCTTAAATTTTTATAATTAAGTAATTTTTTTATTTTTCTTGTTTTTCATGTTTTTATAATATTTGTTTGACTTTCTATTAAACGTTTCTGTTACTCTTTTCCTTAAATAAAATTAGTTCTTTTGACATTCTGTACATTTTTTTAATTTTTTTTTATCTATTTTAATTCAATTTATTTTCTTCTCCTTATCCTAACAAGTTTATTATTATTATTTTTATTAGCACCCAAAATATCAAGACAACACACATATTATAGCATAAAACATAACTTAATACTTTTCTAAATACGATCAAACAAGAATTCATTTAAATTAGTAAGACACGAACATAAAAACTTTGATAATTAATTAAGGAAAAAGAGCGAGGAATGGACTCTTAAGCATGTAAGAAATACTCACACGTCATATAGCATGTTCGGATATATTTCAATACACAACATTAATAATATTAACAGATTAAATACATACGAAATCTGAGTGGTATATGTTGATGTAGGGGTTGTGTCGTGTGAGTATGGTGAGTTAGGTAGTGGGTAGTTTAGGTAGTGGGTAATTTAGGTTGATTAATTATTATTATTGTTTATATATTTAGTTGTTAATAAAAGTAAAAAATAAAAAAAAATATATAATAATAATAATAGTAATGATACTAACTAATTTGAATTAATAAAAATATAAAAGTTAAATAACTAGAACTAAAAACGTATATTAAAGTCACTAACTTATCTATTAAAACTTGAATTAAAATAATACAAATATTTGTTAAGTTTTTGTTTCTTTCTTAAAAAATAAAACTTATCTACAAATGCGATTCACTTTTTTGTTGTTTTTATATCTTTACTTAATGAAATTAATAAAATAAGGTAAAAGTCAAAATATTAATTAGACTTTTTATAAAACTATTTAAGCTCTAAAAATGGTGTAAAACTTAAGTTCGGTAAAAAATTACGTGTCTACAAGAGTGGTAAGCGAGCTTCTCTGGGGAGAGAGGCGAACAAAAAGACATATATATACCGTTTTCTCTCATTTTATACAAACACATATTATACATTTGTGTTTGTATAAAAGTGAGAGAAGCAAGGGAGATACTGCCAGCAAGAGAACGAGAGTGGCAAGCGAGAATTTCAGGGAGAGAGGCGAATGACAACAGCTTGCTATGAGTTACAATTAAATCAAACTGTGGTTACAGGTTATAACATTTAATTTGAATTAACGGAAAAGGGTCAAAATTTTCCCTAAACTATGTGAAATAGACCACTTATACCCTCCATTACATTTTGGGATAAAAAATATCTCCGTCGTTATCCCAGGAGACCATAAATACCCTTAAGAATTAACACCCCAAATTATTAGTGACATGACAAGCCACATGGGACTAATCCCTCCACCTAAGCATTGCCAACTAAGATTCACTACAAAAGAACTTGACCTTTAGTGGCGACAAAGTCGCCACAAAATTCCAAAATATTGCCACTAAAGGTTATGAGTGATTTTTAGTGGCGACTAATGCTCCAACAACCAATCGCTAGTAAAACCTATTTTTTCAACAAAAAAAATATGATAATTAATTTTTGATTGCAACCTAATTTTCTAAAATAAATAACTTGCAATATCAATATTAAAAACATCCACTATTATTACGAAAAATCATCAAAATTACTTCGCGATTCAAATCTCCTACTATATAATGCATCATTGTACATTTTATACATTTACATATGACATAAAAATAAAATATACAGCGTCTTAAAACTCCTACTTAATCAATATCATTTTTGATTTTTTAAAAACAATGAAGAAAAAAACATAAAATTAGAATTTAATGTTAAAAACTTTTAGTG
>JAJOOS010080135.1:0-12941 GCA_029582725.1 Solanum chiquidenum | reverse complement strand
TCAACACACAAAATAAAAGATACCAAGACAATATGATAAAAGATATGTATTTCCGTCGCAAATTGATGTTTGTTGCTTATAAAAGCTAAAGTCGATGAAAGAAGGGTCTTACCTCGATCTTAGGTTCGTAATACGCCTCAAAACTTTCAAATATGTTCAAACCCTTGCTGTCCCAACACTAAAGTGTGATATGCTACGCAATTGATAAAACAAATTATACCACGATGATGAGCCCAACGCGTAGAACAACTTTCGTCAAGGACTTAAGTCGAGAAAATCTATACTTCACTTGATCCTAGATATGGGTTTCTCTAATTTCTCTGGTTTTTAGCTTTAAAATGAATAAAAAGGTCAAAGAAGAAGATATATGTAACATTCCACCGACTTAGGGCCCCACCTCACGTGCCGGCTTGCGCAGTCCCACGAAAACGCAAATATCTCTTTATTCTGCAGTCGTATGAACGAACGGTTTGATGCATTGGAAACTAGACTTGTAGACCTTCGATTCGATAGATTGTGGGCACCATAACTCTTAATATATTGGGAGAAAACGTCCGAGACATTTGACCCAAATTTCAGACAAATCTTTAAAAAGGAATTTACGGTAACTTTCGCCAACTTTTTATTTTGCCACTTACCTAACTTCAAAACTTGAGATACAACACTTGAACACTTAAAATATCACATAACACATCATTCTTAATTTATTATCCACCCTCCTGGTGTTTCCACGAAGATATGAGTCAATTTATACGTTTCGAAAAGTCAGGGTGTTACACGAACATTTGGGTAAGTGCCTTGCCACGGATGGGTGTTTTGGGTGTGGAAAGAAGGGTCATAAGATGAGATATTGCCTAACACTTTCGGCAAAAGGAAGAGAGGCCAAACAAGCATCTCTTAATGGCCCGAATCTTGATGTCCCAAAGAGAAACTGTTTCTATATGCTTCAAGCTAACAAAGACAAAGGAGCTAATCCGGATGAAGGTACCGGTAAGTGATAGTTCATTTTTGGTTGTGAATGTTGTGTTGAGGTTTTTATGTTGTTTTTCATGTTAGCCTTAGTTGGGTTTTCTCCTAAGTGGGGGTTAGTATGTTGAATAGTGAGGTTGTTGAGAGTTCCAATGTCCATATCTCTTTCGTTCTATTCTTATTCGGGCTTGAGACCAAGAGTTCCTTGTAGCTTGTTTCATGTTTTGGAGTCATGTGTGAATATGTGGTTTCCATAGTCTCCTTATGTCATGCATGTTATAGTTGAATTCTGGTTTATATAAGAAAGTGAGTTTTCATGAATTACGTTCCTCTTGTTGATATGCATTTAGTATGAGTCATCTATATGCTTCATGAGGTTAAATGTTGAACATGCCTAATGTATTTTTATGAACAAATTGCATAATGTGCTTAATGATGTTGTGATAAGAATGATATGAGTTGGAGAAGGTAATGCCACCAATGTAATGAGAAATGTTGAAGTTATGTTGCATAATGAGTTTGTAGAAGTAGTTGCTACCTTCTTGTTGTGTTTTGAGCTTATTGATGTGGAGTTGAAGTTTCCTCCTAGTTTTGTGCTTTTTTTTATGATGTTGCATGCTTGATGGGCTGCTAGTCTTGAGTCGTTAACCCCTTAATGTCTTTTAAGTTTCATTCGAGGATGAATGTTCCTATGTGGGGGATAATTTAACGACCCGTAAAGAAATGAATAAGTGAAACTAGAGCCTAACTTGTGTGGCTTTGAGTTGTCATGACGTTTGAGGGTGTTTAATGTTGTCCCGAGCCATGGTTGAGGAGTTAAATGTCAAGGTACGACTCCCCAAGGACCACCCTAGGGTCCTTGAGTAGGACCCTAAAGCCTAACCCCCAAGACCCCTTGAAACCAAAAGGCTGTCCAAAATTTGGTGAACCACGGAAGGGGACCAAGCCCCGTAGGACCATCCACGCCCCGTGGATGGCCTCCATAGGTCATGACCCCCAAAACCAAGCCATAGTACAAAACCATGCTTGACTAGGATGGGGCGTGACCCAGACCACGGTACGTGGTTTGGTGGTCGTGGTTCACCCCTGCAAAAAGCTGCAATGGTTCGGCCATTGTGGAGGTGAATTGGTAAATTCACCTTAAGTCTAGTTTGGTTGGGGGACAATTTTAATTAGTTATTTATGGTATTTTAATTGGTTCTAAAGTATTAAAACATATTTTAGACTTCATTATTTCAAAACCCAAAATACAAATCTCCTTTCCCCCTCCAAAAGTTCTCTCTCTAGAAACCTCCATTGGATATGAAGACTTCAAGCTCTCAAGGTCAAATCTTCAAGTTTTTCAAGGGATTTTCGTGGGATACTTCAAGAAAAGGTATGGTGGTCTTAATCCTTTAATTAGTTTCTTTCAAGGAGACAATTTCAAAGTTGATTTCAAGTCTTCAATGTTACCCCAAAACCCTACTTTTCAATCTATGCATGGGTTCAAATCAAACTGATTTCTAAAGGCATTATTGCATTGAATTATTAATGAATAGTGTATTTAAAAATGAATTAAGATGATTTCTTCCTAGAACCAATGTTTTTCTCCAAATTCTTAAGTTGTGACTTGTGAAGTGGGTTTGATTGATCATGAAGTATATTGAATTCTTTAAAGATTATATTGATCTAGTTGATTGAATCATGTCACTGTTTATGCCTAATTGAAGTATTATAGGGTTTGTTGGTGACTTGTGATCATGGTCTTAAAAGGGTAATTTATGATCAAATTACATGTTAAAGTAGAACTGTGCTTGAGCTATTGATCCACTTGAAAGGTGGAGGTGTTTAATTACTATGTATATTGTGATCATGGTCTTGAAAGGCAAAGTATGAATGATTAATGTATGATTATTATGAGAATTATATTGTGTGATCTCTAGGAATGTATTATGCTCATGTTTAGAATGTAATAGTGTTATGATTTATGTCTTATTTTCTATTAACACTTATGAATGATGATTATGTGAAAGGTTATTCTCACATGCACACACTCTTTAATGACTAATGAATGAAGTTCTATGATTATGTTAATGATGGGGGCTATTCTCAATTGTACTCTAATGAATGATAATGACATATTATGAAAGGACTTTCTCACAATATGGAGATTTTTAGGTGAAAGGCTATTCTCATCTCTGAATCTATGACCTTTCCAATGAATGTTGGGTTTGGGATGGATACTCATACATGAGTTGAGGTGGGGTATCTAGTAACAATCTTTTATCCCATAATAATGAACTAATGTAACGAATGTTAAGCACTCTGTGGGGAATAATGGTAAGCATTCCGTGGGGAATAATGCTCAGCACCGAGTGGATATGGCTTGAGATGGGTGCTCATCTGTGAGTTGAGGCGGGGCATCTAGTGGCAATCTTCCTATCCCATAAACTTTGTGCCCACATAGGTCTAACTAGTGGATCCACTTAAGCTAAAAACAATGGTCCTACCTTAGGCAAGTAGGAATCCCTTATCCGGTGAGGGTGACACCGGGATTCCATGAATTGCTCACATAGTCTATATCGGTTAAATCTTACCCCCACAAGAAATGTTAATGAACTATGGCCTCTTAAGGATGCACTACTTAGTGTGGGTGGTGCTTTGGGACGCCATTTATGCATTGCACAAGTAGGCTTTGAGAGAGGTAATGGTGTGTTCCTTTATATTGTTAAGTTTGATGGATGGGCTCTTATAATGATGTTAATGAGAATGTTGGCTTAAGGTCTAATGAATGAAGGTGCTCTTAATTTAATGAAGGTAATGAAGAATATGACTTATGCTTAAATGAGATAATGCATGCTATACTTGGGTTGTATTGAGAGATGCTTCCTTGTTATGACTTATTGTATATGAATGTGCCTTGCCTATGGTGATTTCAAAGGAGTACTTAGTGTGAGTAATAGTATGGGATGCTACTTGCACATTAGACAAGTATGACTTAGAGTTGTCTTAGGTGATGGTCCTTATGTGTTGATATGACCTATGAAGTGTTTATGTCTCTTATGCAAGTGAATGGAGTAAAGGTGGTAAGGTTGAATGGTAAGTTCACATTTGGTAACATTAAGGTGGTACTTAGTGTGGATAGTGGTATGGGACGCTATCCATACATTGCACACAGTATAGCTTGAGTGTTACTTGAGGTGAATGCTTATGTGAAGGTAATGGGTTATATGTTGATTATATTTCTAAGGCGGTTAAATGACTTGTAAGTTGATTATGTCTTATATTATGCCTCTTATGCTTATGTTCATGAAGGTTTAATTAAAATGGCATATATCATGACTTCCAAACAAAATTTCTGTTTTAAGCATGTTTTTGCATGGCTATCATACTTAGTACTTAATTGTGCTAACCCATTTTTCTATGTTTACTACAAGTGTAGGTTCCGACAATTGAGTAGTTTTCTCTAGTGAAGCTTGGATTTGAGTTCCCAAGACTAAGTGGTATGTCCTCATAGATCGAGGACAAGTAGTTGCTGATTTCTTTCTTTTATGTAATAAACAATATGTTAAGACTTCGATTGTAAAGGGTCATGACCCTATTTTCTTTCAAGTATGTTGTTTAGATGGCCATGTGAGACGATAGACTTCTGCTTTCTTTTAAATGTTTTGGTTGTTGGATTTATAAAAGAGAAGTTTTAAATTCCGCACTATTTCTAAGTATCTTATGCAATGAATATGCTATTAGGCTTGTATAAGACCCATTCGGGGTTGAGTACGCCTGTCACATATAGGGGGTCGTCTCGAGTCATGGCATAAAGGCTTGTTCCCCGGAACATGAGGACTTACAAATCTTCAATCTTCTTAGAAATAGATCCCTAGCCACGAAGATGCGGGATAGGAGCGTCGATCCCTACATTAGTGAAACAACGTGCAAGAATATGCGTTAGTACAAACATGTACAAAGCATGATAGGTATGCATAAAATTATGAAATCAGGCTAAAAATGACATTTTCGTGATATGTAAAGACCAAGTTAAAACATAAGATAAGAGGGTTAGAAAACATAAAACGAAATCATGATTAATGCAAGTAAAATCGTCTTTGAACACATGTAAGATACTTCTTGAAGTAACCTTAGTTTATTATTATTATTATTATTGTGGGAAGTAGCCTTAACCAACATAGAGACTATGTGAGCTATAACATGGATCCCTGGTGTCTCCCACACTAAAAAGGCTTGTCCTACTTGCGAAGGTAAAACCATTAATATGAGATAAAGTAGATTCATTAGCTAATGTCTATCTAGACAACCATCCTATGGGGGCACATGGGTACGGGATAAGGATATTGCTACTAGAAATTGATAACGCTCAACTACACTTCATCTGATTCTAAGCGTAGGCGGTCACTAACAAGTATAAACACAACTAAGAGTAAGGATCGATCCCACATAGAGCGATACGGTAAAAATTTTGATTAAGAAGTAAAATGACGTTCTAATCATTTGATGATGTAGACATTTTCGCAACAATAAAGTAAATGACAAGATTTTTGACGATTAATGTCAACTGGGGGGATTCCGGTGACCAACTTACGACTACTAAAAATGAGGGTAAACAAATAGAGATAGTTTCTTGTGAGTGTGATAAACTGAATGTAGATTTTGCAAAATGCATTATTATTATTTAATAAAAGTCGTTTAATCTGATTGAGTAGGCTAGGTTTTGGGTGAAATAGTCATTTCTCAATCAACTATTACGGATCAATCGAGTTCTTTCGAACCTCGACAAGCATAACACATATTTAAAAACCAATATCTTAATCAATCAACTTTTTCAAGCTAGATTTACAAAATTGCATTCCCACTTTCTCAAGCTAAATCTATAACAATACAATCACTACAATAATCAACTAATTATTTAACTCCAACACTTCTTTCTCAAGCAAGCTTATAGTACTAAAGTAGAATTGCATTTGCAACTACAAATCCTCAATTAAAACACAAACTATTAATCGAACCCACTTCAAATCAACAATAAAATTAGTAAATATCAACACCCATAAGCTAATTGAAGTATTAAACTTCATAATCACACCCCAAGAATGGGATTTTAGCCAAACATAATAAAGAACGAGAAATCGTTACCAACGAAGTTTTCCATCAGGTTGGGCAACAATCCACAAGTCTCCAAATGCTCAAATGGAAGCTATAAATCAAACAAACCCTAAATCTCTACTCATAAGTGTAAAAACAATGTCTTAGAATGTTCAAGATTAGAAACCTAGAACTGGAAAATGTGGGAACTCCTCTTTTTCATTTGAAATTTGCATCTACACATTCCCTGAATTTCAGCATCGGAGTCACTCGGCAAAGTAAGTCGGGCTCACCGACACGATCAGTGATGCACCGAGTGCTCTCTTTCTCACCTTTTTGGCTTGTCTTTTCATCAATTTCTCTGTAACTTTTTGTGGAGTAGGTGGGGCTCTCCGACTTAGTAGGTGAATCACCGAGTGCTCCTCCTCTCGCCTTCTTGACATGGCATTGCGCCACCCCTATTTGTAAAACTTGGCGAGCTACCTTGGCTTCATCGAACACTTTCGGTGACTCGCCAAAATTCTTATCTTATCGCCAAGTTGGTCTTGTCCATAGGATTGCATGCTAGAACTTTAGACGAGCTGAAGGTCCACTCGGCGAGTCATCGAGTGGCTTTGGTGAGTATCAACTTTGCTTTCCTACAACTTTTTAAGCTTTTTTGCTCCTTTTTGCCTCATAATGTCTTTGCCTTTCTATTTTGTCTTCATTGCTGCAAAATAACATTTTAACATCAGTTATGAGCATAAAATAGGTATTGAGGACACTAAATCTTTGAATATTATGCCCTAAATGAGTCAAAATCCTCGACTCGTCTATAAATAGTGCTACTTGAGACCAAACATGAATGCACATGAGGTTCAATTTACCCATGCAATGTTCAATTGTGCACTACAAGTTTCAAACTGTGACTAGTCATCATCAAATAGAAGTCAAGATCACAATTCTTACTTCAAATGCAAATTCAAGTTCAACAAGAGTATTTGAATGCCCTCACATCAAGAATGATCCCATCCCCACATAAAGCTTATTAACATTTATGAATTAAGGAATCAACATCAACTCTGACACTCTAAAAAATAAACACATTCATGATTCTACCCATATGTCTCCCCATATTATCTTATTGTCATGTCAGTCGGCTTAATCAATGTCACGCCCCGAGAGCACCCCCTAGGCGTAACATGGCGTACATGACCCCGAAGGGGTCTTATACGAGCCCTTAGCATATTCATCATTGCATATGGATATTTAATAATGCGGAGATTTAAAAACTTTTCAACATCAATGTCAAAGTGTCTCATAATAGAAAATAGAAAGTAGAATGTCTAGACATCATCATCTCAATGAAACCATCTAAGTACACATAAGAATCTCAAATAGGGACCATAGCCCTTTACAATAGAATTGTCTCAAAATGACAAGTACATAAGGAGTCTAATAGCCTATTACAACATAAGGAACATAAGTGTCATAATGTGTGTCCTCGGAACTTGAGGACATACCAAAAAGTCTTGGACAAAGTCTAAGTTCAAGCTTGAGTCTCTTAGTAGCACAATCACTTCCCGAAACCTACACTTAGTAGAAAAAGAAAGAAAATATGGGTTAGCGCAATCAATTGTACTAAGTATGGAAGCCATGCAATTAAAACCATTTATATCATGCATAAAAGGGACCTTTAGTTGAAAACACACTATTTCAAGTTAAAAGTCATAATGCATATTCAAGGAACATTTAGCCAATCCATATTATAAGGTAAAGAAACATTCATGATCTTAACAAGAATCCATAACCCATACCTTACATATTTGAATTCCATTTATATCATACCATCTTAAGACACCACCCATGACCCTCCTTTCAAGTTTACTTGTGCAATGTACACATGAAGTCCCATACTCCCATATATACTAAGTAAAGCCATCAAGAAGACACAAGTGTAATCACATACATAATTAATCATCATAATGGATAAAACCAACCTTACCATCATTCATAAGTTTCCATCCATAGAGAACTCACACAAGAACTCCTCAAATAACCCACTTGTGCAATGCATAGGTAAAGTCCCATACCCTCACCTATACTAAGTAGTATCCCTCAAGTAGTTCTAGTTAGAGTTCATAAGTCATTTACATAAGTCACATTCATACCTTAGATCATCTTCTTAAAACATAGGGATATTAGCAATAACCGACATAGACCATGTGAGTTTCAAGGAATCCGGTGTTCTACCCCCACACCGAAAAAGAGTGTTCTACTTGCCAAGGTAGAACTAACATAATAGTATCTAAGTGGATCCACTAGCTAATACCTATGTGGACAAACATAGTTATGGAACAAGGAGATTGCTACTAGAAACATGGACTTGCTAAACGTAAAAGGTTTCCATCTCATGAGACAAAATATATATTGGGAACCCGGACTTGCTAAACATAAAAGGAACCCATATGGGAAGCCGGACTTGCTAAACGTAAAATCTTCCATCTCATATTCATGTTCACTCGGTGCTAAGCACAATTCCCTTTTTAAAGTAATATTAGGCCTTTACTTACACATTAATTCAATAAATAGTGCATGAGGGATTCAACCCATCATTCATCATATAGCTCACAAGTTCTAAGATGAGAATAACCTTTCATCATAGAACCATCATCATATAACAATGTTCATTCACATCATAGTCATGTAGTGTTCATGAGTTTTACCTTCTATTCATCATACCAACACTACCATAATCATAGCTTAACATTCATGTTTGTATCATAACATACTTGTCAACACTTGGGGTTGTAGGGAGGAGGAAACATAACTCAATCACTATAATTCATAATCAAGTAGCACCTCCACCATAAGTGGATCAACAATTCAATATATGAACATTCATCAAGTTGACAACCTTCATTCATAGACTTAAAGGGTCACATCAAGATTCAACCCTAATTCATTGGTAATAATTCATCATATAGAGCAACATCATAATACAATAATTAATTCCATAGATTCATATTAGATTCTCATCCTTCATTCACCATTAAAGTCAAACTAGGGTTAAAGTGAGAAAGAAGGGGAATTCATGGGTCTTATGGGGATTTATTCAAAAACCAATAACACTACATTAATTCATCTACAAATCATAATATACAACCATAATTAATCATTATAAATCAAACAAAACACATTTGGAAAGTGACCCACGAAATTGAGATAAAAAACCTAGAATTTGGGGAACTTTGAAATCCAATTTTGAGAGGGCCTCTTGGGGAAAAGATCCCAAGAGTGAAGAGCAACCATACCTTAGTTGATTCCTTGAGAATCAATGGAGAAAATCCAAGAAATTTGGGAAAGAACCTTGAAACCCTAGCTCCAATGTATTCTTCTTCTTGTAAGGTTTTTAAAGAGAGAGTTTAGAGAGAAGTGGGAGAGTTTTGATTTTCATTGGGTGTTGTGTATAATGACTAAAAATTATGAATTCAGACTTAAAAACCAATATATAATTAACCTCTAAAATACCCAAAACACCCCTACTTAAAATGGACTTAAAAAGGAAAAGTCCCAAAACTCTTCATTTAAGTGGTCCCCGCAGGGACCACGGCCACCACTCTTGGGTCATAAAAGTGCACCACGGGTCGTGGTGTTGGAGGCAGTAGCTCCCCTTTCGTGCACAAGACAACACCACGGAGCCTCCCACGATCCGTGGTGAGTACCACGGTCTGTGGTGATGGCCTTGGTCATGACTTGGCCTTGTGGAGGCAAGGCCTTCAAGCCTTGGTGCCAAGTGACCTTCACGATCCACCCCTCTCCCTCATCAAGTGCACCACGGCCCGTAGTGGTGCCCATGGTGCCTTGGGAAGTAGCTACCCTACCAACCCCCAACTCCCTAAAAGCTAAGAGAGCTCATAGCCCACCTTCACGAGTCGTGAAGTGGACCACGACTCGTGGTTCCTCTCATGAAGGGTGAGGCAGTGTCTAGGACACTTGGAGGTCCCTCTCCCTTGACCAAGGAAACTCCATGAAGCCTCCCACTTTCCCGTGGTCATGACAACGAGCCGTGGTGATGCCCGTGGAGTTTGAGGCAGTAGCTCCAAGTTTGGGGCAGCTTTGGCCTTTGGCCTTTGGCCTTGGCTTGCCCCTTTTTGCTTGGCACTCCTCCCTTAGGCCTTAACTCATAGACCACCATAGCACACCTAGATGGTCTACTAACTTAGGGAAATTCATTTTGTACCTCATTGACATTACGTTTAGGCTCTAGTTCAACCTATGAATTTTCCCGTTGTTACAATCAAGATAACCCAGGTCGTTCAAGACTTGTAACGGGGATAAGGGTAAACGTATGATTGTTTTGTCTTAGTTACTTCTACCTTAATGAAGCATGTCTTGCATTTCACTTCTCCTCCTTTTCTTCCACTCTTTTGATTTTCACAATCTACCTTAAGTACATTCAAGCACCAAGATTCTTGATAACTCTCATGGGACACCCCTTTTCTTTTATCAATGCACTAATTGCATTGCAACATTGTTTTTCAATCTTTTTCTTCTTTTTCTTTTCTATTTTTTTTTTTTTTAATATATGGAGGGGTTCCATCTTTTTTCAACACAACCCTTTAAAGAAGAATGTCAAAAACTTCCTAACTCTCCTTATTTTTTTACCACACCCCCAACTTAGGCTTTTGGCCTAAGTTGGCTATCCAAACGTACCAATGCTTCATGAAGCTTTTAGGTAGGGAGAAAAGCAAATGTGTTCATATTTCGTCCAAAGAAAAGGCTAGACTCAAATTGTGCCAAGCTAGGTTAACACTCTCACAAGGTGGTCACAAAAAGGTATAATAAAAATTTTGTTCACTCTCCAAAATTTATGCCTAAGATCATTTCTTTCATTCACCTACATTAGTCAATTGGACCAACAGGGCATGTTTTAGGTATCACCAAGCACATATTTCAAGGAATTCTCACCACACAAAGCATTCAACACAATCATAGATCAAGACTTTTCAAATTTAGCTTGCGTGCAACGATCATCACAAGACTCATTTGAGTAATCGTCCATTCACAATGAGATGCTAAGAGTAAAAACATGACTTATGTAACTTAAATTTTCCTCATTGGTATTGCACAAATATATTATTCAATCAAGAGAACTACTCAAGTCATCGGTATTGATGAAAACCGATACTCAAATATGCAAGAGAATAGCCACACACCCAAATATAAAAATCGGGAGGAGAATTTCTAATTTGGATCAAAAACCTACATTTAAAATAATAACCATTCAAAACAACATAAATACAACCCAAGGGGATAGGTATGAAGATACCTCACCCCGCCAAACAAGACCAAACATTTTCCTCAATGTAGAAAAAGTAAATGTCTCAAAAATAAAAACAAGAAAAGAGTCAAGATTCCCCTGTCAGGCTAAGCCAGAGGTTAACACTGCACATCTGTGGCTCTCTAAGTCTGGGCATCAGTGCCTGGCTCATCTCCACCAGTGGACTATGCTCCACTGGAGCCAATCATCGAGGTATCGCAAAGTGAAGCCTCCAAAGCCATCGGCACCATCGCACCCTCAAAATCCTCAAGATCATCATAAATTGTAGTCTCACCGGTACCCTAATCCTCCTCATATGTATCAGGAGTGTCTAACTCAACGCCCTCCTCAGCTACATCTGTTACACCATGTAGCCTTGAGTGGGAAGTTAGCATGATTTGGGAGTCCAAGTGCCACCCCCGAGGCCATCCATGCCCTATGGATGGAACCATTTCCCGTAGATGGGCAGCGCGGGTGAGATCCTCCTTGAATCTGCCTAAGGTAGTGTCAATGGGCAGGACCCATACCTCGTAGGGTGGGTCCATGCCTCATGGATGGGGTAATAGGTCCCAACCATGCCTTGACAACCCTCAGAACCCAACCACGCCCAACCAGCACGGGCAGTGGGTCATACCATCCCCCGTGGTCGGGGTCTCGTGGGTGAGGCAGTGTGTGATTTTTAAGTTGTTATGTTGGGGACTAAGGGGTCTTTCCAGAATTAATTTGGGATTAAGTGGTGTCATTTTACTCTAGTTTAGACCACCTATATAAAGACTTTATACCCTTAATTAAGTCATCCTAAATCATTATTTCTAAACCCCCAAAAGAAACCCAATTCCCTCTCAAAAATCCTCTCCCTAGAAAGAAGAAGAAGAAGAAGAAGAAGAAGAAGAGGTTCAAGCTATGTCAAGTCAAGACTCCATTGTTTCAAGCTTTCTAGGTTTTGTAATCAAGGTATGATGTCTTATTCATTCATGGATTCATTTCATCCATGAAGCCCTCATGTTTTCCCCAATTCAGAAGAAGAATTTCCCAAGTCAATCTAGGGTTTCTTCTAATGTTATGGGTTATGATCCAATAGAGTGGATTATGATTGTTTATGATGTAATTACATGATTTTAGTATGATTGTACATGTATTCTTTATTAACCTAAGATTTTAGGGTGAAATTGATATAGTTTTGTTTTATGTCATGAAAAAGGAAATTGACGGCTTAGAGGTGACCTTATAAGATTGATGAATTACTTTATGAATTGCTTGAGATAGAGTACCTAGCTATGAATTGCTTAAAAGTAAAGCTTGTAGAAATTAATTGATTAGATTTGATCTTATATGATGAATCATGATTAGTAGTGTTGCGATTGAGTTTATATGATGATATATGATTAGAATTTCTTAAGAATAAAGCATGTGGTTAAATTGTCTTGAGAATTAGGCATATACGATGACCATGTGAAGTATTATTTGAGAGTAAGCCTTGTAGTATGAAGGTTATTTCTAGGGCCTTGAGGGTAAAAGCTAACATGAATGAATTCGGAATGTTAAGACTTTGAGAGTGAAGCTATAATGTATGTTTATTTGTATATGGTATTAT
>JAJOOS010080134.1:0-13750 GCA_029582725.1 Solanum chiquidenum | reverse complement strand
ATCTGAGCCTCGGAACCTCATATGTTGACCAAAGTCAACTCTTTATCAAAATTTCACAATTTTAGCAACTTAGGACCTCAATTCTTCGTTTCAACTCCAAATTCAACTCCGTAACTTCATACAGACCTGTTTCGACATTCTAAAACTGCCGGAATCGACGGAAATCCAATCCGAGTTACGAAACTCCAAATGACTCAAAAAAACACTTTTTAACCAACTTTAACTCATAAAAACTTAACTTCTCAAAAACTCAACTTTTTACCAACTTTTCCTCAAGCCAACTTTACAACCACAAAACATGGGACTCGGGACAACTACCAAAAGGGAAAAATAGTCATTTCCACGAAAAATTACCAAAATGACCTTTCGGGTCATTACAATTTAAGAGGATGGGATCAAAAGGGCTTGAAATGCCACAATATGTCATGCTTAACACTCTTAACTGAGGCAGAGATGAAGATAAAGTTGAGCACCACTCAATCCCCTTCCATGATATGTACACTTCATCAAGATAAAGTTTTCTAAGATTTGGAAGGTTTCCAACCAGTGTCTTCAGATCTCCGCTCTCAAGCTTTAATGCGACATTAGAAAGGTCAAGAAACGTTAACTTCGTTAATCTTGACAATTCCATTGGAATCTTCCCACCAAAACCAGCAAATGACAAATTCAGGTATGTTAAGTTTGTGAGCTTATAAACTTCTCTCGGTATTTGAACAGAGTTTAAATGATTATAAGCCAAATTCAGCTTCTCAAGATACTGAAGATCGAATAGACTGGTTGGATTCTCAAGTCCTCTGAAAATTGTTTCTTTGTCCAGTTCCAAAACAAGCATATGACCTTTCTGATCACAACTTACACCTGGCCACTGGCAACAGTCAGTGTTTTGATCCCATCTTACCAGTTTGGTTGACAAAGATGAATCGAATGTAAGGCCATTCTTGAGTTTAAGCAACAACGCCTTTTGATTGCCTAAACAATGACCATACACTGGAGAATTAATCAAAAAAAGCACCACCAGCATGGTGATGAAAGAAAGCTGTAGCAGAAGTGATATTTTCATTGTGAGGCAATGCAGTAATGATATGTTGCATGTATAGAAATCATATTGGCCGGCACACGCAAAAAAATATCAAGCAAAGACAAGGAATGAGCAACTAAAGTTACTCCAATTTTGAGTTTTGAAAAAGTCAAGACAGCATCACCATTTTGTCTAATGAGGTCCTACTTCAGATGTTTTAAAATACAAACAAAGTTGATGTTTCTGTCTTTTAGTTTATGCATAGGATGGTGAGGAAGGCTACTCTTTTGTATCTTATCTAGTCTTTAGTCTCTAAATAGACATACTCCAATTTAGTTTTCTGTTGACTTGGGTTGTGCATATGCAAGTCAACCTAAAATGTTAATCACATAAGGGTGAAATCTGAAAACTTTCATTTTGGATTACCATTTTGCCTCTCCACTAAATCAAAATATAATTAATTAATTTATTAAATATTAATATTTTAATTACATAATGGTGGAATATGAAGTCCAATAACTACACTTGAATTTTTTAGTTATGACATTATTATAATAATGATTGATTAGGTTAAATTCAATTAGAGTAGAAGACAAAATAATGTATGCAACTCTTCCAATTTGGTAACTCTTTGAATTTTGAAACCAAAATAAAATTTATGTATCATGGCTCCATTAATAAATTTTGGTAGCTGAAAAGACAGCCAAATATCACTATAAATACCAGTAAATTGCTCCCTGTATCATTTTGCATCGTTATGGGTTTTTTTTTGTGTTTTTTTTTTTAGTGCTACTTAATTGACAAAACTTCTATTAATACATGACGAGTTTGATAATACTTTAATAGTTTATGCAATATGTTTTTTTTAAATACAAGTAATTTAAATAAAGATTGCTAAAAGATTATTATTACTTTGAATGAAAGATTTTAATTGTGTTACTTTATCTTCTATCTAACATAGTGTTGCGAACACATACATATATTGTTCATTTTCACCCATTTTGTTTCATTGTTTATTTTTCTACAATTTATACAATATGTTATTTAACAGTTTAATTTTCAAATAAAAATGAGATTTATATTTGCATTTATGCGACACTAAGTCTAATTGTTTTCTTAAACATAAGCATTCAATATTAACGGTAGCTTTCCGTAGTGTTAAAATTCAAATGGTTGGTATGATGACATCATGACAACTTTGCTTTTGGACATTTTTGTTGTTTCTTTATGAATTCCTTCGACCCTTAATTGTTACTATTAAAAACTATTCCTCAAATTAAAATCATGTAAATTAAAAATATTATGAGAATGGAGTAATTAAGCTTCATTTTGTTTAGATTTAGTAATATAAGTCAACAAAATCATTCTATTAAAAGTGGAAAGAGTCTAAGTCAAAAGTTGAATTACTAAATGTCCTTTAAAAGTATATTTATCATTTTATTTTTTTATAAAAATTAATTGTCTATTAGATTTAATCGGAAAGACTTTTCATCTACTTTAGACATGTATAAATTCGATATGAACTTTTTATGTACAAGTTTAATATATATATATGCCTTAGGTAAAGTTACACATTATAATTCTCCTTTTATAGGTCTTAATCAAATTCACAAAAAAAAAAAAATTAAAAATACACATGACACTAAAAACATAATTACACCAAAGGTATTTTTAGTTGGTTGGGAGGTAATATAAACATATGTTTCTATTTCTCTACTCCTTTCTGCTTGAGTGTTGGTATTTAAAATGTTATTTTTGCCAAATCAATAGGTAAAGAAGAGATTGTACAGTATACCAAAAGAAACAAGGTCCAATAACTTTGTTAATTAAAGGTGAAATTAGAAATCAAAATGAGAAAACCAAGGATTTCTTTGGAGAAGTATTTCTTCCTTTTAGAGAGCTCGCCAAATAGGATTAAGATATCACTTTAACAATCTACACTTCTTCTTTAGTATTTAATTTAAAACTCAAACATGTTTCTTAATACTAATATTTATGTAATTTTTTAAAATTTTGTGGTCAATAAAATTGGGTTACGAACTAATTTTTATATGTGCACCCCGCGAAGTGATAGACCCTTGAAGAAGTACAATATAAATCAAATCAAATAGTAGCAGTCTTGGTTATAACTTTCCAAATATAAAATTTCTTGCATTGCCTTGAAAGCAGTTGCAGCAATTAACATTTATGGTGTACAAAAGGCTTTCATTGACATTTCCCTTTGAGGCAATCTTTGCTGAATACAAGTTGTGTCATGTAGCTCTCTACTAAAATGTAATTTACAAGATGCACAAAAGTTACACATAAAGAAAACTCGAAGAGGGAAGGAGCAAACCTCGTGGCATTGTTGTTCGACCACAAGCTTCATAAAAAGGAAACATGCTTATGGTTCTGTTTTTCGTGTTCATTGTTGCAGAGTCTAAGATGCTCTTACTAAACAATTGAACTTCTCAAAGTGAAATAGGTGCTTCCTAACTCGATAAACATGTATACTGTATAACGTCGAGGCCAGTGTCACTAAAAGGAAAGATAATAGGATCAACTTCCAGAAATCCTGAATCAAATGCAGCAGAAGAAACAAGTTAAAACATATTTCAAGTATGCAATAACAAGAAATGCTTTCTATGTAATGGAAAGATAGAACTTGTATTTAACACAGGACAAAATAATACTAACAACAACAACAACATACCCAATGTAATCTCATAAGTGGAGTCTGGTGAGGGTAGAGTGTACTCAGACCTTACCCCTACCTCGTGGAGGTAGAGAGGCTGTAAATTTCCGAAAGACAACCTTTGATTACACAAAGGCACACGCCTCTTGATCACATGAAAGATAAATATGGTAATAGATATATATTTTCTTATTGTTTCTCGAGCCAAGCAAATGCTTCAATCGATAAACAAGAGTTCATAAGTTCCTCTCCAAAATAATCGCCAAAAACAGAAATTACGAAGTTGTGGAAATGAAGTGCTAACAACAGAAGTATCTATCAGCTTTGAGGTTGCGAGAGACAAGTTGTATAGATCTTCTTTCTACAAGAAATTGTGAACTTTACCTATAAAAGGTTCCTGAAATCTCTTATCTCTATCAAGTCCTAGTTTCTTTTGTGAAGCACTTCTAAGTCAGGTTACAGCTTCGAGGGAACAATGAGTTCTAATAATGCCTCTCCAGATTGAAATAAGAATGAGTGATTCATGAAAATCTAAAATGATCATCACCTGGGGATTAGATATGATTACACCCGAGAGATAAGTCATCAATTCCAGGGCAGACTGTAGTGAGTTTTGAACTCCTCCTACCACACAGCGATCACTTTCAGGGACATGATCCTGTCCAAGTCCAGAAATGAAGATGCCATATAATGTAAATCGCTATCAAGAAGAACGATGAAGATGGCAAATCTCTTCAACGACAGCTAGCAGAAATGCTATAGCATCCTCACCTGCATTTGCTGAATGACCGCTAAGTCAAACATCCACAAACCCAAACGCGATGCAGCCACACCAGCCATAAGCATAGATGTTGATAGAAATTTCTTATGGACCCATATCGAAGCTACACATATCAACAGGAAAGTCCACTGCATAGGTAACAGAATATAACCAAATATAACCAACTTAGAAATCAGAACATTCAATGATTACTCCGTAAATTTCTTAGCAGCTTCTCATCATATCCTGTCACCATACAGATTTTGGCTCCTTAAGTATTTACTATGCTTAATACCTGTGACCAGATTGACCAAAGGCCTGTTCGGAGTGTTGAAATATGTGATTCTAATATAGGGTAGAGAAATGTTGCAGCTATCCCTATTGTTGCGCTTACTCCACGCGCAATTCCAATGACATACGCCGGAATTCCTTCCCATTCAAGTGTAGCAGTCATCAACGTTCCAAAACTGCAGCACAAATTAGACAAAAATGTGATCAATATGCCCTCGGTATATTATATATCAGACATTTTACTAGAAAGTTAAAAGTTTTCCTAGGTAACAATAAAACCCTTCTCAGGCAAAATGGCAAAAGCACCGGGAGGCTGGTGCAGTAGTTAATTTCAAGGAAGATTGTTGCAAATGATTTTAAGGTCAATTGCATAATAACGAGTAACATTACTAAGTTTCACCTGAGTACGGTAAAAAAAAGTAAGGCAAGGGCTAGCCCGGGGAGGACTACATCTTGCTGCAAGTACACTTTCCATGCAGAAAGGTAAGGTAATCTTGACACCGAACCAACTATTCTCCACCAGAGATTTTCAGATTGCTCCAATCCAATTCTATCCGAGTGAAACATGCTTTTCTGTTCATGAGAAATAGTGGGGCTTAAATCCAAATGTTCTGGCGAAGATCTTGAGACCCTCCTTAGGCTGCTTTCACTTAGAGCTGGAATCCCATTGTATACTGATGTAAGAAGCCAGTATTCCAAGCAAACGGATATAACGTTCCAAAGTGCTAGAGTCATGGCTGATGCAGTTAGAGAAACAAAGCTGATAATGAAGCCAGTTATTACCGGAGCAAATAGCTTGCAAATCAAATCTATTCGCCTTATGATTGAATTCATCTTTGTTAACAGCCCAGGAGGATGCCCTTCTGATATTACGACTACCCTGCCAATAAAGTTCAGTTGTAAACACATCCAAACTAAATTATGAATGAAAATTTCAAGTAAAGGAGGGCGCACACTCTAAAATTTCAGATGGCTCACCATTCTCTTTCGATCAAGATGGTTCCGGCAAGAGATGAAAGCACACCAATAGCTCCAGATATATAAATTAAACTAACAAGTGAGATAAATGCCATAAGATTGACCAATATCAAGTCTGTACGGATTAAAAGAGCAATTACTGCACCTCCAGCAACAATAAATGAGATGTTTTGGCTTAGCAGCCAAAGTTGGAGAACCTGCAACAAAGTGCAAAGATTGTATTCCTAATCAAAAGTGAACATTATGCGATCATGTCTTGAAATATAAAAATAATTGTTAGAAACTTTTTGCGTGTCCCTCCTGATCTGAGTACTCCTGCTACCACGAAATGTTTGGTATGCAGTATAGTACGCAATATCTACTAAACCATGCATGCCAACGATTGGTTACTCGACCCATATTGTTACCCCTTTGCATAAGCAGAAGCTTTTGTTCCTTTCATCAAAATACAGTACTAAAGTGGATTTCCAATGCGTCTTGTGATTTTGCTTCACTAAAGCACAATTTACTTACATAACTCTAAAGCATTTTTTGACCTCTTGATTCATATATACCATTTACATATCAATATGAATGGTGTTGTTGAGGCATAGTTGTTGTTGTGGTATGAATGATGAATAACCATTAGTAGATGACAATTACCATAGCAATTATCGGAAAAATGTTCTATATTTTAAATTGGATCTTTATCAATCATGTGCAGGGGACTGTTAAGAATGAATGAGTACGAACCTTAACATATGTTAACCTATCCACCCACTGTCCAATGAGAGGACCAAACAATGCCGTTGAAGCAGACTCCACCACACCATAAGCAGCCGTTAGGAGTAACGAATCTGGCCAGACGTTGATCATGTACAAACCAACAGAGAATTCCCACATCCTGCAATTACGAAAATGTTTATAATTGAATCTAACAATAATGCTCATATAATTGCATTACGCCTTCCATAACATGTATCATAGGCTATATTGCACAATTTGGTACGTAACTTCTAAAATGTCTCATACCCTCCCACTGAGTTCATGTTATTCTGCATTATTACCACTTCAAAGGAAGTAAAACACTACAATCTCCATAAGACTGATATCTAATGAACATACTAACGATTTCTGAGCACGAGATTCATCGAATGGAATAGGCAGACAATTAGAGAATCATAAGGTCAATTCTCCTATGTAAATAGTCCAGAAAAAGAATTCTGATTCATTTTTTTTCTTGAATTTATACCACTACACAGTGTTTAGTGACCTTTTATTAACATAAAAATCATCAATAGGGATAAGTACAAGCAAGGGGGCTAGACCTTACATTACCAATCCTAATAAGGCTATGAAGAATTCTCTAAATATTGGTTCTATCGATTTTACTGAAAAGGATCATAGGCAACGACAGAGGCAGGATTTTCACCAAGAGTTCGTCATTTACTATATAAACGTAACAATATAATACATTTTGACCTTATTGTACAATATGATTTTCGGGCCTTCTGCCCCTCTAGCTCCGCCACTGATCATAGGCATGAAGGTTTAAGTGCAAATTTACTCAAATTTGCATAACAGTGAATAATTTGAAGACATATTATAATTAAAAACAAGCTTTACTGTTTTATCACACCAAGAACAATACATAAAATCTAAATTTCTACACTCAAACTTGAAAATTTTAGAAAAAAATATGCATAATATATAATTACCTGGCACTCCATCTGGATAGAAAATGACCAACATATAGATTATTGAGAAGAGCTTTGGGAAATTGAGGGTTCTGATTTTCTTGGGAAATTAATGCCTCATTCAACATGTTCATACTAATTTAATATTTTTCCTTGAATGAATTTTCTCCTTCTTTGTAATTTGAAACATAAATTTGGACTTGTCAATACAAAAAATGAAGTTGAGGGTTGTTATATTTATTAATTGTGATGCAGGAAGCAAGATTTGACAAATGATACGGGAATCTTAGTACCTCAGTTTGATTTATGACTATTATTCATCTTGTAATCTTCCGTCCTATTTCGCCTTCCCTTGCCAAAATAAAAATAAATACAAAATGATGGTGACCCTTCAACATTTCATGAATTAATTAGTAGAGTATCTATAGTATTTCAACGAAATGGCAGAGGAATCAATTACTACAGGACAGTATATCAATGTTTCAGGACAATATTTGTTACACGGATTTGTTTATAGGTACATGTCAGTATAATACGGATAATCAAAAGCTTAGATTCGAGCTACGAAAATGGAGAAATCTCTAATGAGGTCTATATAGGTTGAATTTTATGAAATTATACTTTCTAATTAATTAAAAAACTTGAAAATGAATCATCTTTAACTTTTTGATGTGTATCACTTTATTAACTCATTGCATAATCAAGTTGACTAGTTTTTGGTCAAATTTTATTTTTATTTTGCTTAATTTTAACAATCATATAATCATTATTCATTATGTATTGTTGTTATTTTGCTACTATTATGTAAATACAGTTGGAATTTTTAAATGTAAAAAGGAAAAGAAAATAGTAAAATGCCAAAAATACGACAATTTATATACTAAAGTTTATTAGCCAAAAGTGAAAAAAGAAAAAAGAAAGAGAGAACTATTGTCCATTTTAGCAGTCAGATTTGTTTTTTTGTCTTCTTGCATGGACAGATCTCAGTTTCACGAGGCTTTCAACTGCCATGAATTAGAATAGAAATAAAAATAATTTTTTTAAATTTAATACAAAATATATGATCAAATGCTATCTAAAAAAAATAAAATATGCTGACTGAGCAAAGAAAACATCCAAAAAGAAGAAACAAAAAAGAGTAGGGCAAACATTGAGATAGATATTGTCCAAATACAAATTAACTGATGAAGATATTTTAAGTAGGGAAAAGGACTTAAAGGAGAGAATACTTTCGATAGATATCTTTGACTTCATATTAATTAAGGCTATCCAACTAGATGATATATATATATATATATATATATATAATATTTAAACTAATTATAATTAGTATTGAACTCATCGTTCAAAAAGTGGTCAAGTTACGAAATTAAATCCATAAAACACAAAATCTAAATTTATCCCTGACTATAAGGATCCGTTTTGCCATAGATTTCTCAAGTAAAAATTGGGGGAAAATTTGACAAATAGTGTTTGTTCATATAATTTGTCATTATTTGGCAAATATTTTTGGCAAATAACTCAAATTTTCAAATACTAAAAAAAACTAGTATTTGGATCAAATCTCATTATTTGGAATCTTTTAAAAATTCAAATTATATACCAAACTTTTATCTTTTACAAAAACACCCTCTATAGTAGTTGTTTGCGATTTATTACATAATTTTTTACGTGAACACCAAAGTAGTGATGAAATATTCAGTGAATATGAAAGTGATGATATGATGTATGAATTATGCTTGTTGCACTCACTTCGAACTACCACATTGCTCCAGTGTCAATGACACTACATGTTATTTGTTGCAACGAAAATCCAATTGACTTGTAATACAAACAAATGGTTAGTTTTGATAGTTTTTAAAACTTATAGATATAAATCATATTTCCCAAAAAAGTGAAATATGTTTTTCAAATACTATGACCAAACACATGGTGAAATTTCACCCAAATAATATTTATCAAAAATATTTGGAAATTCATGGTCAAACGCTAGCTAAGTGTTGCACAATGACATGAATATAATGCATTTTGCATGCATACAAATATAATATATTTTGCTTGTCGATGAATATAATGTATTCTGCTACACATTTTAAATTCTTACTTATAAATATATAAATTATATTTCATAATTTGGACGATTCTATCCTAATATACGTAAGAAAATTCCACAATTTAAAACTCATAAAATTTTATCGTAGCCCGCCTGTAAATACATATGAATGTAATATGATTTCCACTCTACTAATACGAAAAGTTTGAAGCACAAAAATAACAAAGAATTTGATTATGTAAGCCTGTCTTCTAGTGATATGCGATGGAAACACTAGTTCAAATTCAACCTGAATTGTTCATTCTTAATTAGAGATATCGGATTTTAGTTTATGGAAATAGATATAAAATTCGGTTGAAAGCGTGTCGCTCCTAAACAGTCAGCCCCATAATTCAAATTTAATCAAACTCCAATAGCGTGTATCGAACATAGTGAAAACCGACGAAAAAACACTATTCAAACACTATATACTATATTATAATATTTATATATAATGAGACTTTTAATTCTTTCATAAAACAAAATTTATGTACATATAAACAGTAACGAAGTAAAAGATTTCACGAAGGATGTTCAAGAATCAAATAAATTTTTTTTTTTTGATGAATGAATACACTAAAATTTTGTAAACCAATTAAGGAACATCAATAATTAATTAAAATCAAACTGCATAATATTTCACATTTAAGTTGGATTTCTCGTAATGCAACTTGATTAGACTAAACACAATGAAAACATATTGAAATTTAGTTAATCAGTGAACGTTCGACCTAGATATATATGGGGAAAAATCAATCAATTTTAAGCAATATTATACTTGCAATTTGCAAATTTTATTTTTCTTAAATTTTGGTCCTAGTAGGTGGAAAGGTATTTCACAAAGCACTGGATTTAAAGTAATTAGTACTTGTGGTTTATAATGTATCATCCAATTATTAAGAAATTAAACTCTACTTTTTCCTTTATTTTATATTCATACATATTTTTATGCCATCAATGTGGCCTGGGCGGTGCAGATTCTCTAGCTTCCACCAAGTTAATTTCTGATTATCAAATAATCCTAATCCTTAATTTTATAATCCCAATTACATCTTTCCAAATTATTAATTATAATAATGAACTTAAACATTATATGGATGTATTAAAATAATATGCAATTTGGAAAACACTCACTAATGGATACAAGAGATCACCTTGAAGCAGAACTAGGCGTACATTAATATTACATTTCCATTACTTACGTCGATAACATATCCAATGTAATCTCATAAGTCATCGTAGTCCGGAAAAATGATGTACATGCAATCTTATTTCCATCTGATGAGAGTATAGATCGAGGTTGTTTCTAAAGAATCCCCGACTCAAGTTATTAAGCATAACAAAATAAGTACGAAAATCAATATGAAAAAAAATACAAAATGAAAAAGTCATGTTGAAAATAATGAAGAAAATTAAAAAATGATACGGAGCAACAACATTACCATTGCACGAATTTTTTTCTAGAAAATTATACGTGATCATTAAAAGCTTAGTGTGTGTATATATATATATATATATATATATATATATATGTATATATATATGAAAAATGAAGAAAATTACTTACTTGTCAACAGGGAGGAGAGCTAGTTGCAAATGCTTTGGCACGTCGATGGTATAGAGAATAAGGTTGAGTGGTCATGATGGGGAAGATGGGCACATGAAGAACTAACTCCTCCCAATTCATGTGACACGTTTTTCTGTTTAATTGTTTCTAGAGAAAGAACGATACATTTTCTTATTTGATAACTATTTAATGACATTATAAACATTTTATCCATATTGGATCTCAGTTATTTGACAAAAAGTCTACTAAGTGTACTCTTCTTTATTAAAAAGGGTAATTTTTGGAACATTGTAATTTTTTCTCATATTTCTTAGTAACTTCATATCCAGTCAAACTGCATCAAATTTTATGACGATATTGTGAGTTTAATTTAACGTATTGCTTTCGACTCAAATTAGGTATATAGAGAGATAGACACACCAAACATTTAATGAGTTTGATATACATGTACAATATTACTTACCAAAATGTCTAAAAATATTAGATTCTAAATCTACAATGCAACGAATTGGATGATAAACTTTTTAAAAGGTTGAACTCATCAAACTTTAATCTCGGATCTACACTCCTACTTATGAATACATAAAAAGTTTTAAAATATATACTTAGAATAAGATTACATTCCTTCTGAACGCGACTCTGACTAATCTCAGAGACTATAATGCATGAGTTAGTTAAGCACGTACCCTGCTTCTCCATCTTGCTCAAAACTCACCTTCTCATCATGATGCCACAATTTGAAAGACTAGCTCTATTATATATTGATAACTTTGAAAACTTTCAAGTCAAGCAAAGGAAGTACTTTATTTGTTTTTGATAATATTTCATATGTAATTGTGCTACCACTTAACATCATATTTATAACAAAAGAAGAAAATTATTGTGGAGTTATGTCAAAAACTACTTGTTTGGTATTAGGTGTAAAGGAAGATGAGTTGTCAGTGGGTGCCTCTACCTAAAAATTATAATGCAAGAAATTAAGTTGTCAGTATAAATTATACATATTTATATCATGTAGGACCACACACCGATAGGACTTAACATTTACTCTTCCATAATGACATTAGGTTGTCAATCTATGGTACTCTCTCTTTTCGATTATACTTGTTTATTATTGACTTTGCAGATTTTTAAAGAAATTATAAATAGAAAAATAATTTTACTCTATCATATTTTGAATATAATCAATATAATATCTTGAACAATGTAATGATCATACTTATTCATTATTAACTTTGCAGATTTTTAAAGAAACTATATATAGAAAGATAATTTTATTGTATCACATTTTTGAATATAATAAATATAATATCTTGAAAAATGTAATAGGGTAATGACTATAATTAATGATAATGGTAAATTAGAAACTAAATGTAAAATTATCCATTAATTAATTTTATAAAGTGGACAAATATTGATGGACATCCTAAAATAGTATAATGGACAACTATTATTGGATGAAAAGAGTATTAACTAGTACCCAATTAGAAAGGGATCTAAAGTTTAAAGGGCAAAAATCTAAACTATACAAATATAGTACATTAATTACCACTACATAACAATAGTTTTAATTTTCACCAACATAACAATAGTTTTTTTTCAAAAATAGGAAATAATATTAATTAAAAAATCAGTAAATAAAAAAACAGAAATCGTGGTATTAATGAGCCACGATATTCTCAACCTCCCTGATTTTCTCCCAATCTTTTACATTCCATGATTTACTCAAATTGGTTACACAATTCTCTCAAATTAAAAAAAAAAGGTTTTTTAATCAAAACAAAACTCTCTACCTCCCTATTCGGAAAGATTGTACAATTATGAATACCAATAGTGTTTCGATTCTAATTCAATACAACGAACGATGGGACGCATCAGGTATGTGTAATAAATCATGAATGGATTTTAGTCCACAATCTAAACCTATTAATATTGTATATGATGGTGTATTTTATGTTACTGAAAAAACCCAGTTTACGTGATTGGATTTGGGTTGATTAGAAGGTTTAATTCCCAAATTATAATTGTATATGATTGTGTATTGATATCGTAAGTTACGTTGTTATAATCTGTTTGTATTTGTTTTGGTGTATTGTGATGGTATTAATTGATTATAAAATGAAATTCGTGATTTTATTTTTGTACATTAATTGGTAAAATTGATACTATATTTGTTGTTGGTGTATTAATGCCAAAATTCCGTGAATACTTTTTTAGTAGATGATTAGGTGTAATTGATATTGTATTTGTTGTAGTTGATTTGATGTAATTGATAGTGTATATAGATTGTTAATCAACACCAAATTTCGTTATTATTTTTTGGTTTATGATCTGGTGTATTTATATATTTTATGATGTATCTAATAATCAAATAACGTGTTATTTTTTTGGTTCATTTATTGGTATATTAGATAGTGTATTTTCTGGTGTAATTGACGTATGTAAAAATCAACTAATGTGTTCATTTTTTGGTCCATATATTGGTATATTAGATAGTGTGTGATTTGGTGTGATTGATAGTTTATTTTTCTGATGTAATAGACAGTGGATGTAATTTTGGTGTAATTGATAGTGTATTTTTCTGGTGTAAGTGATGTATGTAAACACCAACTAACTTGTTATTTATTTGGTTCATCTATTGATATTTTATATGGTGTATGTGATTTGTTGTATAAACACCAACTAACGTGTTAA
>JAJOOS010080133.1:0-40514 GCA_029582725.1 Solanum chiquidenum | reverse complement strand
CCTATTATATTAATGGCTGAATTGTTGATATAATATACTAACCTCACACAATGAACTATTAAACTTGACAATATATACACAAACAACTAAGAACCAAACCATATCGAAATACAAAAAAAAAAAAAAAAACCAAAATATGATGGAAAATACCAATTAAAGTATTTGTGAGTTAATTGAACACAAAATAAACACCAAAACTGATTGAAAATAGTACTTAAGCTGATATCCAAAAGTGTAATAATAACATTTTACAAAGAACAACAATTCAATAACCATATTTTACAAAATTCTTTCTTAACTTAACCTTTCCGAATCAACTGACCGCCACTTTCAGCTGATTCACTTTCACTAATTTCACTAACAGTACCAGTGTCAATCTTCCTCTTTTCGTAGTTCCAAAGTAATGCTTCATATCTCCAATGAAAATTTGCAGCATAAAAAATTGACGTTGAAATGTTCATATCTCCTCAACAAACAAATTTTGTGAAAGCACAGGTATTCAAACCACAATCACAATAAAAAAATAAATAGAGCAATAATCATAATCCAAACATTTTATAGTACCAACTATTAAATAAATACAATATACCTACATTGATTCATCAACAATTGTCATTGGATCTTCAACCAACAACTATAATTGATTTGTTAAGGCTTCCTCCTCAAATTTTAACCAAACTATGAAAATATAATCTTGAATAATGAACTTAAGTGAAAATAAAAAATATGGTGCAAGTGATGAACCTATGAACATAAGAGAGAAGGACAATGACTAAAATTTCTCTCAAGGAAAATTTAGAAAAGAGTGAATTGTTGGAAACATAATTTTTTTTTTTACTTTACATTGATTGAATAAAAAAGGAAGAAAATAAAATAATAATTGAAAAGACAGAAACGTTTATATTAAGAACTCTAATTGGGGAGATAAGTAAGGCACATAATCTCAAAAAGAGGAGAGAAGAAAATTACTATTAAATAATTAAATTAAAATAAAAAATTAATTAATCTGCTATGTAGGTAATTTATAAACTACGTTTGTAATTAAATAAAAGTATGTGTATATATTGTTAATAAAAGTCTTAAGTAGTATATTTTTATAATTTTTCCAAAAAATGAATTACTCTCTCTAGTTCAATAGTATAAAATGAATTACTATATGGTTCAAAATGGATGAAATTTTTTAAAGTTTAAGAATATATTAATTATTTTTTCAAGAATTATCTTTCTTTTTTATGGAGTTTTCAACAACTTCTAAATCTCAAATTATATCTTTACTTTTAAGAAAAGTTCAAATAAAATTTTAAAAATGAATAATATTAGTAATAAATTATCTTTAAATTAATGATTTTAAATAATTTGGTGTGTCACACCTGACAAATCAGTTATATTGAATTTGAGGGAGAAATTATTGTACTCATATGAATTCATATACTCCCTTAGTTTCTATTTATTTGTTATTTTTTATTTAACACACTTATTAATAAAATAATAATTAATATAATAAATTTAATATTTTATTTCTATTAATTGATAGAATTTCAAATAATTTACTCATTAAAGAGATTCTTACATTTTTCAAAAATATTAAATCTTTAAATAAATTATAAATAAAATACGTAAAAAATATTATTATTTTTTATTGTCAAAAAATGACAAATAAAAAATTAAATTTAGACAAATAAAAAGGGATAGAGGGAATAACAAGTTCACTTAACGTCAAAATGACCCATGTGCGTTGCAAATGAAAAGGAAAAGGGGAAGAAAATCAAGAAATAATTCTCGAGGCACGAAACAAGGCAACGGCTACAGATATCGTGGTACATGAATTAGAAAGCTCAATTGTTTTATTCTATTTCTTCTGTCTTATATTAGTTGATCATTTTATTAAAAATAATTATTTCATATTAATTATCTATCTTATTAAATTAAAAAAATATCAATTAATTTTTTTCTATATTACCCTTGTAATTATATATTTTTTTGAAGATATTCACATTTATTTATAAAATTCTCAAAAATAATAATTAAGAGATGAATTTGGAAAATTATCTTTTTATTTATAATTTTTTAATATACTGTAAAAAGTACATTAACTATTGAAGTTGATTTTGATCATATTTGTTTGATGAGGAGAAGGAGGAGAAGGATCACAATGGATTTGAAAGTTTTCTATCATATGCTAGAAAATGAAATCAAATTAAGGAACAATATAGCCAAAAGTCCTTACATCAGTGGCTAGGTGGACAAAACACCCCTATCAAAAAAAGAGATTAGGGGACCAGTTTTTTGAATTAAAGAGAGTATTGAAAAATAATGTAGATCCAACTACCCTATTTATTGCTAAAGGTGGGGTGCATATGCAAAACAATTGTTTTACCACCACCAACAGATGTGGTATGGTGAATAAGACTACTTTTCCCTTAGTTAAAAGTTTAGTAAAAAAATCTTAATATAAAAAAACGTTTTTCCCTAAATGAAACCTTACCGTGAAAGAAAATTTCTACTCAGTTCTGTGACTATTGTCTAACGACTACAAGTTAGAGATGATTATTTTAAATTGATGCAATAAGAGTTCTGCCTCATGAAGGGTCATACTACGAAAAAATGTTATAAAATTATAGATTATCCATTAGGTTTATTAATTAGTAACATATCTCAATCAGACGCTCATGTTCCACTTCAGCAAGGCAATAATTTTTAACATGACCTGATCAATATAATCAAATTTTATAAATGTTGAATCATACAACACTTGAAGAAGCTAGCTAGTACTAAGTACTAACATGACAGGTAATGCTTTATATACTAATAAATACATTTTATAAATGGATCATTAATATATGAGCAATCCATCACACCATTGATAATGAAATTTGACAAATAAAAGTAGATAATACTAGATTAGTATAAACGCAAATAGGAAATTCTACTAAGATATCACTAAGGGGAATTAGTCAATTGCTCAAAAGGAGATGAACTTATTAGAAATATTTCATGTGTACCAACATTCAAATCCAATGTCTCGCCTGTTTAGATAGCACCTACCCAATCTACATCTCGTTTTTTTTATGGGATTAAAGCAGTCAATGATAAAATACAGTAATCCAATTAGGTTGAGGTCGAATTTCACAAAGAGCGTATTACAGTTCTTTTATAATTAATTTGATGTTGAGATTCACATCAATAACTATATATTATTGGAAAATTGAGGGATTTTATTAGAAACTACTAACTATTTTTAATTACTTGGATTTTATCAATAAGAAAGACGAACTAGGTTTACCGTTTTTAGATATCGAAACTCAATTAATATTATACTATCAATTCATTCAGGTATATTCATTATACAAAACCGGCGGATTTATGTCTCATAAAACCTCTTGACTCAATTAAGAGAATATTACTCTAAGTCCTTTCTCGACACTTGATTGTCAAATTAAATTTGTCCATTCATCAAAATCTCAAGTAAATTATCCTCACTTGAGTCTAAGTTATTAGATGGTGGTTGGTAGCATCTAATCACTATTAGTGATCATTTTTCTAAATCTTAACTTCTTTGATCAAACAAATCAGAATACAGACAAGTTCTTTAATATTGTCAACCATTAAAGAAAACATTAATTGTGAAAGGAACATAATACACAATGACCACTCCTTCATGAAAAGATATTTATTGTAAAGAATCTTTGATCATCATCCCTACTCTAAGTTTCATAACTTTAGTTATGAGTTTAGCTACTCATAACTACCGATAAATAATACTCTCTCTATTCAATTTTACTTGTCATTGTTTGACTTGACACATCCATTAAGAAAATAATTATTGATATAAGTATTTTATCACACTATCCCTATTAAATGATGTTTAGTATTAGGTTTTGGAAAATGATTTGGAGAATGGGTACTTAATACTGAAGGTAAAAAATAGAAATAAATAATTGTCTTTTCTTGATATGTCAAAAAGGGACAAGTAAGAATCAAATTCTATTTTAGGAATAAGTAACAATTAAAATTGAACGGAGGGAGTAACTATAATAAATGAAACTACTAGAGAAAATGAATGTAGAAGAGAGTAATAAGAACCTCTGATTAATGCAGATTGCAGGTCTTGTAAGAGAATCTTGTTCGTTCCACAATAATGTACTAAAATTATAAAGAAAATCTTGAAAACTAAGAACAATAAATTCTAATGACTAAGTAGTAATCATCTACTAATATTGATTTGTAACCCTAAAAATGTCGTCAAAAGACATTTATATAAATATATAATAATTGGGTCAAAATTCTAATTCCAATTGGACTATGTTTTTACTAGGTCAAACCCAGTCCGATAGACATAGAGGTCGCAGCGCGAGGCCTATTGCACAGGTCACAATGCGGGGTCCATCTTGAACCCTATATCTTTTTTTTAGTCTATGAAGTTTAGTTCTTTAACCGATGCATTGTCAGGCACATCTCCGGGTCCTACTTGTAGCTATTTTGCCTTAGTCTGAATTATTTTATTGTGTGTTTCAATTCATCGTATGGATCATTTCTTGTTGTTTTTTGCCGGAAAGCATCTTAATCATTTCCATTAGCTCATCACAACGTATAATCAATAAACACATGAATGCATAAATACGCCCCAAACTTAGAGATTTTGTTCGTCCTCGATCAAATAACTCATCCTATCATCTATAGATTCATTATCACATCAATGCTAGTTAGACAAGGTTACTCACAAACTTTGGCTCACATGGAAAGTTTAATCATGATATGCAATTTACTCATTCGACAATAACTTCCAAACTCAAGACTTATAACGCGATTACTAGACTGACTCTTTATCACATATATAGGGTCAACTTGCTAAGATGCAACTACTGAGATCAATAAGTTTAATAGTTTTAATTATCAAGTGACCTTACAATCAAAGAATTGGCATTTTCCACTTATCATATTTATAATTTCAACAGAGCATGACTAAAAATGGGTGGAAAATATACTTTAATTATACATTAACTATACATTATATAGAATTACAAAGATATGAGAAGATATTTACAATTTCAAATAATATGTTACACAATCTGCAAGATATTCTAATTGATTTACAATAATTAGGAAAAAATCTACCCATTAAATAAGGCTAACTACTTTTCCTGTAACATCCCGCCCTAGAAAGAACTATTTTGGAAAGAGTAAAAAAATTGGAAATTTTGGCAAGTTATGCTAAATATGAGTTTTGGGTCAACTTCAAATGACCAAAACTTTCAGTACATAATGAGTTAGGTGGCCAATAAGATATCAAATGCAAGTCTTAGAATCCTCTTTCCAACGCCACCAAGTTTGCTAATTTTCGAGCTCATATGAGGGAGATATGACTGTTTGAAGTTGGGCTGTCTATTTAAGGAAAGTTACCCGGATTTAAGAGGGGTATTTTGGTCTTTTCCTTACCCAATCAACTTAAAACAAATTTTGGTAATATTTAGGGGTCTAAACTGAATTAGTTCAGTTTTACAAATCCTAATTTACGCTAGGATTTTGAGAGAAGTTCAAGAAGAGGAAAAAAGGAGAAAAGTCAAGCATTCGTCAAGTTCTTGAGGTTTTTGTTGCAGATTTCGCCAAGGGTTTGATCCCTAAAGAGGTATGTGAATTCTCATAGTGTTGGGTTGATTCACCCACACGCCAATCATGTTATTTTCAGCGAAATTTTGTTCCTGAAGTTGAAGAGTTTGAGTTCTTGATTAGTTTCTTGAAGTATTGTTTTCGTTCTTGAATTAGGATAGGTTTGATGAGTTCTTGAGATAATCATATGAAGTTTAAGAGTTGTTTTCGAGTAGATTATTTTGAACTTTGGTTGGGTATTCGAATTGATTGGAAAAGAAACCATTCGATTTTAGGCAAATTTGGGTTGAAAAACTAGTAAGAAAATCCATCAGGGAAATCTGGGCATGGTGTGGCACGCCGCCCCACCATAGCGCTAGAAAAGTGTGTTTGTAAGTTGGGGCCTGGCGCCCTGCGCCAGCCAGTGCGCCCCAACCACACTTCTGTAGTTCAAGGGCTGATGCCCTACGCCACTCAGTGCGCCAAGGTTGTCTGTCCCCACCCTTTCTCCGTCGTTTAGTCCGTCTGAGTTCTTCCAAAGGGTACCTTTACTCCCCTTTGATTCTAAACACTCTAAACTACTTCTAAACATCTAGAAATCATTCAAACATGAATCATAACCTTGAATTCATAATTTAAATTCAAGGTAGAGATAAGAGTCAAGTTTTGAGAGTTCATCTGAGTCATTTTAATAAGTCTTTTACAATCATTTGTAAACTTGTTTAAAATAACTTTAGCACAGAGTTGAGTAAGAGTAGAGCTGACTTTATTTTCTTTAAAATGATATATGGGAACTAAGTATTCCCAAGAGCAAATGTTTTTACATTTAAAATGAGAAGAAACACCATTTTCCAAAAGAGTTTTCATGAGCAATTTTGAGTACCATCTCTTTTAAGAGAAAGATTTTTGAGTAATAATCTCAAACCACAGAAAGAATTAAGTTTTTAAAATCATATGAGCTAGTATATTTTGGGATTAGTATTGAGCACCGATATGAGGAAGAGTTCATACAACTCACAGCCCCCATGAACCATGTTGTCAACGTGGGTAGAAAGGGTCATACTTTTTAGATGATTCCTTAATACTTTTTAGCATAGACTAGTGGATCCACTTAGTAGTAGGTTCTATACCCCGACAAAGTATAGGACAGTTCTGGCAGCGTGGGATAGACGATGTATCATCACATAGCTCATAGTGATGGTTGTCAGTTAGAGAATCTCCCACAGAGTTTATTTTGTATTTTCATATACAAACAAAGTTTATGATGTATTCTTTCTTACAGACTGAGTATATTTTATTTTTAAATACATGAAGTTGTTATCTACTGTTTAGAAATTCTTTATTTATAATGCATTATTTACTATTTCTTTCTATTGAAATGAGTTGAGTACCCTTGAGTGAGTTGAGACAAGGTAAGTGTTTCTTTCAGTTCCAGTTCAAGCTTATGTTTTGTTTTAGATTTTTCCTCACATGCTCGTACATTCCATGTACTGACGCCATTTGGCCTGCATCTTTTATGATGCAGATACAGGTAATGAGGATCAGCGTTCATCGCTTCGTTGATCCAGTCGAGTTCCAGAGTCATTTGGTGAGCCTCCTTGCTTCTGGAGGATCTATTTTTTTATGTTATCATTTCAATTTTGTTAGGATGATCAAGGGTCTTTTCCCGACATCCCTCATAGTATTTAGAGGCTTCATAGATATATAGACAGTAGTTGATGAGTCTTTTCCATTTCCAGTTACAAATATTTAACGACTTGAGTTGCCTTGTTGGCTAGTTGAATGTTTATTTCTAAAACATTATAAGTTTACTTTTGAGACACTTGAGTAAAGTTGCATTTGCTTTCTTTTATTGATGCTTAAGTCTTCCGCTAAAAGTGTAGCCAGGCCAAGGGTTCGCTTGGGGGCAACAATGGTTCTCGAGTGCTAGTCGCGTCCAGGGTGTAGGCTCGGGGTGTGAAAAATTTGGTATCAGAGCACATAGTTCAAGAGTTATAGGGTGTCTATGAAGCTGTGTCTGTAGAGTCCTAGTTATTGGTGTGAAGCGCGCCACATCTATAATTAGGAGGCTGCGACATTTAGGAACTATCTCACTTCTTTCATACTTAGTTCGTGCGATAGAGTTCATCTCTATAAAAGTTTCTTTCTAATTCGTGCTTGCGCGTATCTTTCAGATCATGCCTCCACGAAGAGTTGTCCAGGGTCGTCCTGCTAGAGGGAATGTTGAGGATCAAGGGGTACCCAATGCACCAGAAGTGCAACCCCAAGGAGAGGTCACTAATGCTGAGTTTCGGGAAGCTATCCGGATGTTGAGTCAAGTTGTGACCAACCAAGCTGGGCAACAAAGAGAGAATCGATAAGAAGTGGCTGATACTTCCAGGATCCATGAGTTCTTAAGAATAAATTCTCCAGGCTTCACTGGTTCAGGTGTCACTGAGGATCCAGAAAACATTGTGGAAGAGTTGCATAAAGTTTTTGAGGTTATACATATTGCTGATGCTGAGAGAGTGGAACTAGTTGCATACCAATTGAAGGGTGTCGGTAGAATCTGGTTTGACCAACAGAAGAAGTGTAGAGCTGAAGGTGCACCGATTGTAAGTTGGGTTGTGTTCGAAAGTGCCTTCATGGGGCGTTTCTTTCCTCGTGAGCTAAGAGAGGCAAAGGTAAGAAAATTCCTCACTCTTAAGTAGGAATCTATTAGTGTGCATGAGTATAGCCTTAAGTTCACCCAACTGTCCCGTTATTCCCCAAAGATGGTTGCTGACATGAGGAGCAGGATGAGTCTGTTTGTTGCTGGGTTGTGTAGTCTGTCAAGTAAGGTGGGTAAGACATTTATGCTAATATGGGATATGTACATAGCAAGGCTGATGATCCATGTGCAACAGGTTGAGGAAGATAAGTTGATGGATAGAGAAGAGTTCTGATATAGGAAGGCTAAGACAGGAAACGAGTTCAGATAGGAGAAGAGTAATGCAAACTGTTCATCTTTCCAACAAAAGCAAAGGGACCTGCTCCATCATATGCTAGTGCACCTATACCAAGGAACAAAGGTAAGTTCAATAATTAGACTTCACAGAATTTCAGAGCTAGACCTGCACAGTCTCAAGGCAGTATGGCACAAAGAGGAAATTGGGCTTACACATGTGCTAAGTGTGGTAAGATCCACTCAGGAGTGTCGTGATGGCTCCAATGGTTGCTTCAATTGTGGTCAGAATGGTCACTTCATGAAAGAGTGCCCTAAGAACAGGCAGAGTGGTGGTAATGGGGGTAATAGAGCCTAATCTTCTTCAGTTGCTCCACCATACAAAGCTGCACCTAGAGGAGTTACTTCAGGGACAAGCGGAGGGGTAAATCGTCTATATTTTATCACTAGTCACCAAGAGCAAGAGAATTCTCTAGATATTATCACTGGTATGATCAAAGTCTTTACTTTTGATGTATATGCTTTGCTAGATCCAAGAGTGAGTCTATATTTTGTGACTTCTTATATTGCCATGAATTTTGATATTCTTCTTGAGCAACTTCTTGAGCCCTTCAGTGTTTCTACACCTATTGGTGAGTTTATTCTAGTTGAGAGAGTTTATCGTGGTTGTACCATTTCTATCGATCACAAAGACAACATGGCTGACTTAGTCGAGTTAGACATGGTAGATTCGATGTTATTCTAGGTATGGACTGACTTCACGCATGTTATGCCTTAGTTGATTGTAGAACCCGAGTATTTAAGTTCCAGTTTCCTAATGAGCCAGTTATTGAGTGGAAAAGTAGTTCACCAGTGCTTAAGGGTCGTTTTATTTTGTACCTTAAAGCCAGAAAGTTAGTTTCTATCACGCTCCGAGGCTACTCTATTGATGTAAACACAGGACCTAGGATCACGAGTGAACCCAAGCTAACCTTGAGCTGGCATATCATAAGCATACTTAACCAACTGAAAAAAAGATACTATGCGGAAGCTTAAAACATGAAATAAACTGAAATGATAGGGATAACCCAATCCAAGTCTGAATATATAAATACTGAGCAAGAGTTTAAGATACTGAACTATAATTCAAATACTAAACCTGAATCTGTCTATGTCTGCAATAAGCCTTTAACTGACTAGAGATGCTGGGACATGCCCCTAGCTAATTCTAGTAAAACTGACACTACAATGAAAGTCTAAATATAAAGAACATGTCTATCATCTTCTAAGAATGAAGAATCACCACATATACTATTAAATACGGATCGGGAACTGATCTACAAGTGATCTGAATGCTGAGGATTTGAACCTACATCACGAAAATATGTAGCGCAGAGTATGCATTAGTACTTGAAGGTACTGAGCATGCAGGATAGGAAAAAGCTGAACATGCATATAACTGAACAAAGCATATTGAACAATGATATAATCTGAATATGATAAAGATACTGAAATATACTGAATATGAACTAAACTGAATGCAATGACCAAGTACATAACATGCTGAAGCTGAATACTGAAATATAACTGGAACCTGGTCAATGCACTAGAATCTGAAAGTGGGAGCTACTATTAACCGACATAAAACCACGTGAGCTAAACGTGGAGTCCGATGTATACGCCTTATCGAGAGGACCCAATATACCTTGCCAGGGGTATAAAGGCATGACTAGTGTGATCGCTAAAATTGATGCCCATAAAGGGGACTTATAAACCTACGGGGGCATGTAGTTCTGGGACTATGAGGGTGACTGACCCTAGTCCAACTTGGTGTTAAGCCTACTCCCAACTGGAAATGTGTACAATACAACATAACTAAAATATACCGGATAGCTCAATATTCTGACATGCTAACTGGAATTGCTACATTAAGTACTGATAATGAAACATTTAAAAATTGAGGCATGTATATCTGTTTATCTGTCCTAGCTAGTGTAATTCATTAACTAAACGAATCTACACCACTATGGTTTTGAACTTCATGCAAGGAACTAAGCAACATTGTTACGAAAACATGATAATCTGATTAGGAATACTCTAACAACTAAATCACAACAATTATCTGAAGTTCTAGGAACCCTACGTCTAAGCAATATTTAGGGAATAAAGATTCTGACTGAAATCTAGGGACCTAGTGGATGAAAGGAATCCACTAGTGAAATCCCACATACCTGGTGACGAATTCTACGGAGAAATATTTCGATTTTAGGGATGGAACTGAAGAAAACCTGCTACAATCTTGGAGATGGTTTGGTCGACTGCTTCTTCTCCATTTTCTCTAGTTTGATCAAATTTTGGTGAATAAATCACTTAGGGTAAGTTTTGATGAAGTTACCAGGCTTAAACTGACCAAAATGACGTAGTTTAGGTGTCTAACGCATAGGGGAAAAGACCAAATCACCCCTGACTAAAAAGCTGTCGGGGCCAACGACGGGCCTGACTGATGGAACATCGACTGACCTACGGTCCATTCTAGTTAGTCGTCGATTGGCATCAGAGACTGGGATCTGGGGGGTTTGAACCACGACCTGGACCACGGACCGTGATCTGACCTATGGTCCGTAGGTCCTGGCGTGGGTCCAAACTTAGCTGGATTTTTCTGGGGTTCTGAGAGGGGGTTGCAGGTGGCCAACCACCGACCCCACCTACGGTCCGTAGGTGGCCTCCGTTGGTGGCACCTGCAACTCCTGAAAATCTACATTTTAGTCTTTCTAGCATACGGGGTGTTACATTATCTCCCCCGTGGGAACATTCATCCTCGAATGAAGTCTAAACTAGCCGAGTATGGGGGGAAAGAGCTGCAAACCCTACAACTAAGTATTGGAAACTAAAATCTGACTGAACTAAGTTCCAAGAACATGCAAATACGCTGAAAATGCAAGTATACTGAAGGAACATGATACTAAGACCGAATCTACGCAAGAGTAACTGAAAGACACTAGAGGAACTATTACCTCAAGTTGGAATGGAATCGAAAGGAAAGAGATGAGGATACTTGGCCTTCATGGCTGCTTTATCCTCCCAAGTATCTCCCTCTACTACTGATTGACTCCTCCACAAAACTTTAACTGAAACGACTTCTTTATTTCTCAAGAATTTCAACTGGCACCTCTTCATAAGTGAGACTATCCTTCACAACCACACTCTCTAACGGTACTATAGATGCTGGATCACCCACACACTTCTTCAATAAGGAAATGTGAAGACTGGATGGACTGCTGCTAGTTCTGCTAGCAACTCTAACTCATAAGCCACTTTACCAACCTTTTTTATGATTCTATAAGGACCTACATATCTGGGATTGAGCTTCCCTTTCTTATTAAATCTCATCACTCCTTTCATAGGCGACACTTTCAGGAAAACCCAATCATTGATTTGGAACTCCAAGTCCCTTCTCCTTACATCTGCATAGGACTTCTGGCGACTCTAGGCTGTCTTAAGTCTATGTATGATGAGCTGAACTATTTCCATAGCCTCATGAACCAAATCTGGCCATATCAAGGATGTTTCACCTACTTCAAACCAACCAACTAGAGATCTACATCTACGCTCATGCAATGACTCATAAGGGCTATCTGAATACTGGAATGGTAGCTATCATTGTAGGCGAACTCTATAAGAGGAAGGTGATCATCCCAACTGCCCTTGAAATCGATCACACAAGCTCTCAACATGTCCTCTAAAGTCTTAATGGTACACTCTGCCTGTCCATCCGTCTGTGGATGAAATGTTGTGCTAAGATTAACCTAGGTACCAAGACCTTTCTGAAATGATCTCTAGAAATGAGAGGTAAAGTGAGGACCTCTATCTGAGATGATAGAGAAAGGAACCCCATGCAAACTGGCTATCTCATTAATGTAAAGTTTGGCGTAGTCCTCCGTTGAATATGTAGTCTTGACCGCCAAAAAGTGAGCGGACTTAGTAACTCTGTCTACTATTACCCAAATGGAATCATGTTGTCTGCAAGTACGAGGTAAACCTGTAATGAAGTCCATATTGATCACTTCCCACTTCCATGTAGTAATATTAATATATTGAGTCATACCTCTTGGTTTCTGATGTTCTACCTTCACTTGTTGACAATTAGGGCACTTAGCCACAAAATCTGCTATCTCCCTTTTCATGCCATTCCACCAAGAGACTTCCCGCAAATCACGGTACATCTTAGTGGCACTTGGATGAATAGAATACCTAGATTTATGGGCTTCTATAAGGATCTGATGTCTCAACTCACCCACCTTAGGAACACATACACAACCCTAGTAGCAAAGCACACTATCTCCCCCTTGGGAGAAGACCTCATTTTTTTGCTGATGAACTGCACCCTTCAATTAAAGCAATATAGGATCACTGTCTTGTTTTTCCTTAACCTCTACTACCAATGAAGATTCTGACCCATTCTGAACTGTCATACCAACATCTGATATGTCCATAAGGCAAACTCCTAAGCAAGCAAGCCGGTGAACATCCTTCGCTAATTCCTTCCTTTCTTCCTCAACATGTGTTACACTACCCATAGATAGTCTGCTAAGAGCATCAGTTACTACATTAGCCTTACCAAGATGGTAAAGCACATTCATATCATAGCCTTTGAGGAATTCAAGCCATCTCCTCCAGCAAAGATTCAACTCTTTTTGGGTGAACACATACTAAAGGCTCTTATGGTCTGTGAACACATCTACGTGCATACCATACAAGTAATGTCTCCAAATCTTTAGGGTAAATACTACGGCTGCAAGCTCGAGTCCATGAGTCAGATAGTTCTTCTCATACACCTTAAGATGTCTAGAAGCATAAGCTACAACCTTACCTTGTTGTATCAACACACAACCTAGGCCAACTCTGGATGCATCACAATAGATCACATAACCGTCTGAACCCTCTAGTAGAGTCAGAACATGAGTTGTAGTCAACCTATTTCTTAGTTCAGTGAAGCTCTTCTCACACTCATCTGACCAATGAAACTTAACCTTTTTCTGAGTCAACTTAGTTGATGGAGAAGCTATAGATGAAAATCATTCCACAAACCTTTTGTAGTAACCGACTAAACCCAAGAAACTTCTGATATCTGTAGGAGAGGTGGGTCTGGGCCATTGCTTCACTGCTTATATTTTCTGAAAATCCACTCAGATCCCTTCGCTAGATATTATATGCACAAGGAAAGCAATTGATTGTAACCAAAACTCGTATTTGCTAAACTTAGTGAATAACCGGCGATCCTTGAGAGTTTGCAGGACAACCCTCAAATGGGTCGCATGTTCTTCCTCATTCCTAGAGTAAATGAGGATATTATAAATAAAGACAATAATGAAAAGTCCAAATACTGATTGAACACATGTTCATTAAATCCATGACAATTGTAGGAGCAAAGGTTAGTACAAATGACATAACTACAAATTCATAATGACCATACCAAGTTCTGAAGGCAATTTTCAGGATGTCACTATCTCTAACTCTAAGCTGATGATAACCGAATCTGAGGTCTATTTTTGAAAAGTGACTAGCACCCTGAAAATGGTCGAACAAGTCATTAATCCTGGGGATATGGTACTTATTCTTGATTGTGACTTTGTTCAACTGCCGATAGTCAATGCACATCCTGAGAGAACCATCTTTCTTTTTCATGAATAACACTGGAGCACCCCATGGGAAATATGCTAGGTCTGATAAAGCCCTTATCTAGAAGGTCTTTCAACTGTTCTTTCAATTTCTTAAGCTCTGCTGGAGCCATTCTGTAAGGACGAATAGAAATAGGCTGGGTATCTGGAAGGAGATCAATTCCGAAGTCTATTTCCCTTTCAGGAGGAATTCTAGGAAGATCTTCTAAAAATACTTCTGGAAACTCATTTACTACTGGAACTAACTCAAGATTTTTAGGAGCTGGAATCCTTAACCCGAACTAAATAACAAGAATGTAACCAATCTATGTCTAGAATGACATCAAAGTCTAACTCTACAAGATCTGTTGAGGTGACTTTTTGAGAGACTGTGATAGGGCAATTTTTGTATACCCGTCTAGCTATAACTGGGTCACCAATTGGAGTAGAGACTGAAAAGGGTTCTGAGAGAGTTTCTGGACTGACATCGAAGTTTACTTCTATATAGGGAGTTACAAAGGAAAGAGTAGACCCTGGATATAACAAAGCATAGACCTCTAAATGAAAGACTCGCAATGTACCATTAACCACATTAGGAGAATCTTCATGGTCCTGGCGATCCTGGAGAGCATACAACCTGTTTTGGCGCTGACCGCCACCTGTACCAGATGAAACACCATGTTAAGTTGGGCGACCTATTGGTGCTACTGAAGCTATAGAGTGTGCTTATTAATTTTACCTCATTGTCCTTGATTAGAAGAAGGGCAATCTCTCAATCTGTGACCAGTCTGACCACAACTAAAACATCCTTCCTTGCCTGCAAGACACTCGCTCGGATGGTTCATACCACACTTTGGACAAGTTGGGTAGGTTCTGCTACCTGAAACACTCATCTGAGACTTAGAGCCTGATGCCCTACCTTTCTGATCCTGTCGAAACCTCGGGGATGGAGAACTAGTTGATGAAGGTGCTGGAGCTGAAGATCTTTTCTTAAATTGCGAACGATTTCCACCACCCGATTTTTGCCAAGAGTACTCATAGTTCCCTGTTCTAGCCTTTTTGTTGTCCTTAGCTAGTTCTCTAAGCTTATCTCCCTCAACCTACTGAGCTTGAGTCATGAGCCTAGAGATACTCATATCTTCCAACAACATAGCATTTCTGCACTATGTTTTCACCAAGTCAGATACCCCAAATAGGAACTTACTCATTTGTGCCCTGGGATCGACAATCATATGTGGAGCATACTTGGAGAGCTTGGTGAACTTAAGTCCGTACTCTTGGACTAACATATAACCTTGTCTCAAATTCATAAATTCCTAAGCCGTAGCCTCTCTCAACTCTCTTGGAAAGAACCTATCCAGAAAAGCTCTGGTAAAACACTCCAAAGTCATAGGAGCTGCATTCTCACCCCTGTTTTCTTTCCACTGCGTCAACCATATGTGAGCCACATCCTTGAGCTAGTAGGACGCCAACTCTACCATGTCATTTTCAGTCACTTGCATCACTCTAAAGATTTTCGTGACCTCATCAATGAAGTTCTGGGGGTTTTCACCAACTTGCGACCCTAAAAACACAGAAGGATTTATCCTAACAAAATTTCTCCTAGTTGCCATTGATCCACCACTAGCATTTGTAAGAACTGGAACCTGTCGATTGTTCTGGTTGGTTACACTCTGAGCCAAAAGCTGGATAACATTCCAAAACTCTGCATTTGAAACCTCATGGTCTGGGACTAGAGGGACTGCATTAGCATTGCAGACATTAGCATTTCTTGCGTAAGCTCTACGAGGAGGCATGATCTAAAATGCATAACGTCCAGTTAAAAAGGAGATCATACCCACGCACAATAAGAATAACAAGAAAGTGAAGTTTTTTCCTAAAACACTTCGTAGCCTCCCCCTCATAAGTGTGGCGCACTTCACACCCATGAAAGGAACTCTACTTAGTGCAGCTTTTTGGATATCGTAGGACTCTTATCCTGATGCTCTGATACCAAGTTTTTCACGCCCCGAGGCAATCCCATGACGTAAACACGGGACCTAGGATCACGAGTGAACCCAAGCTAACCTTGAGATGGCATATCATAAGTATACTTAACCAACTGAAAAAAAAGATACTACGCGGAAGCTTAAAACATGAAATAAACTGAAATGATGGGGATAACCCAACCCAAGTCTAAATATATAAATACTGAGTAAGAGTTTAAGATACTAAACTATAACTCAAATACTAAAGTTGAATCTGTCTATGTCTGAAATAATCCTCTAACTGACTAGAGATGCTAGGACATGCCCCCAGCTAACTCTAGTAAAACTGAAACTAAAATGAAAGCCTGGAATATAAAGAACGTGTCTACCATCCTCGAAGAATGAGGACTCACCATGGATACTATTGAATATGAATCATGAACTGATCTACACATGATCTGAATGCTGAGGACCTTAACCTACATCACGAAAAGATGTAGCGTAAAGTACGCGTCAGTACTTGAAGGTATTGAGCATGTAAACTAGGATAAAGCTGAACAAGCATATAACTGAACTAAGCATACTGAGCAATGATATAATTTGAATATGATAAAGATACTAAGATTTATTGAATATGAACTAAACTGAATGTAATGAACAAGTACATAACATATTGAAGCTGAATACTGAAATATAACTGGGAACCTGGTCAATGCACTAGAATCTGAAAGTTGGAGCTACTATTAACCGACAAAAACAACGTGAGCTAAACATGGAGTCCGATGTATAAGCCCCATCAAAAGGACCCAATATACCTTACCAGGGGTATGTAGGCATGACTGGCGTGATCGCTAAAACTGATGCCCACAAAGGGGACTTATAAATCTACGGGGGCATGTAGTTCTGGGACTATAAGGGTGACTGACCCTAGTCCAATTCGGCGTTAAGCATACTCCCAACTGGAAATGTGTACAATATAACATAACTAAAATATACCAGATAGCTCAATATTCTGACATGCTAACTGGAAATGCAACATTAAGTACTGATAATAAAACATTTGGAAACTGAGGCATGTATATATGTTTATCTGTCCTAGCTACTATAATTTATGAACTAAACGAATCTACACCACTAGGGTTTTGAATTTTATGCAAGGAACTAAGCAACATTGTTACGAAAACATGATAATTTGATTAGGAATACTCTAACAACTAAATCACAACAATTATCTCAAGTTGTAGGAACCCTAGGTCTAAGCAATATTTAGGGAATCAAGATTCTGACTAAAATCTAGGGACCTAGTGGATGAAAGAAATCCACTAGTGAAATCCCATATACTGGTGACATATTTAATAGAGAAATCTTTCGATTTTGGGGCTGGAACTGAAGAAAACCTGTTGCGTTCTTGGAAAGGGTTTGGTCGACTACTTCTTCTCCTTTTGCTCTAGTTTGATCAAATTTTGGTGAATGAATCGCTTAGGGTAAGTTCTGATTAAGTTATCAGGCTTGAACTGACCAAAACAACGTAGTTTACAAGTTAAAATGACGTAGTTTAGGTGTCCAATGCATAGGGGAAAAGACCAAACGACCCCTGACTTAAAAGATATCAAGGCCAACGATGGGCCTAACTGATGGACCATCGAATGACTTTCGGTCCGTCCTGGGCAGTCATCGATTAGCTTCAGAGACTGCGATCTGGGGGTCTGAACCACGGCCTGGACCACAGACCGTGATTTGAGCTACGGTATTGGCATGGGTCTAGACTTAGCTAGATTTTTCTGGGGTTCTTGGGAGGGGAGGGGAATGCAAGTGGCCAACCACAGACCCCACCTACAGTTTGTGGTTCACCCTACGGTCCGTAGGTGGCCTACATTGGTGGCACCAGCAACTCCTGAAAATCTACATTTTGGTCTTTCTAGCATACGAGGTGTTACAATTTCCAAGAGGTGCATCTATCACTTAGTCCGAGTTAATGACTCTAGTGTCGAGACACCACCTATTCAGTCAGTTCCAGTAGTGAGTGAGTTTTAGAAGTCTTTCCAGATGATCTTCCCAGAGTCCCTCCTGACAGAGAAATAGACTTCGGCATAGATATTTTTCCCGATACTCGTCCTATCTCTATTCCTCCATATAGAATGGCTCCAGAAGAGTTGAAAGAGTTAAAATAGCAGTTGAAAGATCTTCTTGAGAAAGGCTTCATTCGACCAAGTGTCTCACCTTGGGGCGCTCTGGTCTTATTTGTGAGGAAGAAATATGGTTCTCTTAGAATGTGTGTAGATTACCATTAGTTGAACAAGGTAACTATCAAGAATAAGTATCCTCTTTCGAGAATTGATAATCTTTTCGATCAACTCCAGGGTGCCACTTGTTTTTCTAAGATAGACCTCAGATCAGGCTATCATCAGTTGAGAGTAAGAGAAAGTGACATTGCTAAGACAACTTTTAGGACCCGCTATGGTCATTATGAGTTTCTGGTTTTGTCTTTTGGCCTAACTAATGCTCCTGCAACATTTATGGATCTTATGAACAGAGTATTCAAGCCTTATTTAGATATGTTTGTTATCGTATTCATTGATGACATTTTAATCTATTCGAAGAATGAGGAGGATCATGCTAGTCATCTCAGAGTAGTTCTTCAAACTCACAAGGATAAATAGTTGTATGATAAATTTTCCAAGTGTGAATTTTGGCTTGAGTCTGTGGCATTCTTAGGCCACATTGTTTCTGGTGATGGAATTCGAGATAGAGGCAGTACAGAACTGTCTTAGACCCACGTCTCCAACTGATATTAGAAGTGTCTTGGGATTGGCTAGTTATTATAGGAGGTTCTTCGAGGGGTTTTCATCTATTTCATCCCTGTTGACTAAGTTTACTCAGAAAATAGTTAAGTTTCAATGGTCTGAAGCTTGTGAGAAAAGCTTTCAGGAATTGAAAACTAGGTTGACTACTGCCCCAGTGTTGACCTTACCAGAAAGTACACAAGATTTTATGGTATATTGTGATGCGTCCAGAGTTGGACTGGGTTGTGTATTGATGCAGAATGGCAAGGTTATAACTTATGCCTCCAGACAACTTAGGGTTCACGAGAGGAATTACCCAACCTATGATCTAGAGTTGGCTGTTGTAGTATTCACTTTGAAAATATGGTGTCACTATCTTTATAGTGTTCATGTTGATGTGTTAACCGATCATGAGAGTCTTCAGTACGTGTGTAGTCAGAAAGAGCTTAATCTCATGTAGATGAGGTGGTTGGAGTTACTCAAGAATTATGACATGAGTATTCGCTATCACCCAAGTAAGTCTAATGTTGTTATTGACACTTTGAGCATATTTTCTATGGGTAGTACCGCCCATGTTGATGAAGGAAAGAAAGAGTTAGCAAAATAGGTGCATAGACTTGCACGATTGGGAGTCCGAATAATGGATTCCAACAAAGGAGGATTAGTGGTGATGAATGGGGCTGAATCATCATTAGTGTCTAAAGTGAAAGAGAAACAAGACCAAGATCTTATTTTGCTTGAATTAAAGGCAAATGTTCATAAGCAAAAACTGATGGCTTTTGAACAAAAGTGAGATGGTGTATTAAGGTATCAAGGTAGATTGTGTGTGCCAAGGGTGGATGAACTCCAAGAAAGGATCATGGAGGAAGCTCATAGCTCCAGATATTCTATCCATTCGGGTTCCACAAAGATGTATCGTGACTTGAGAGAAGTCTATTGGTGGAGTAGTATGAAGAAAGGTATTGCAGAGTTAGTTGCCAAGTGCCCGAATTGCCAACAAGTTAAGGTAGAGCACTAGAGGCGCGGTGGTATGGCTTAGAATATAGACCTTTTGGAATGGAAGTGGGAGATGATCAATATGGATTTCATTACAGGTTTACCACGGTCTCGCAGATAGCATGATTCAATTTGGGTGATTGTAGATCGAATGACTAAATCATCCCATTTCTTCCCGGTAAAGACTACCTTTTTGGCAGAGGATTATGCTAAGTTATATATTCAAGAGGTGGTCAGACTTCATGGAGTTCCAATATCTATTATTTTAGATAGAGGTGCGTAATTTACTGCACAATTTTGGAAGTCATTCCAGAAAGGTTTGGGTTCAAAGGTTAATATGAGTACTGTTTTTCATCCTCAGACTGATAGTCAAGCAGAACACACTATTCAAACTTTAGAAGATATGTTTAGGGCTTGTGTGATCAATTTGAAAGGTAATTAGGATGATCACCTACCTCTCATGGAGTTTGCTTACAATAATAATTATCACTCTAGCATTCCGATGGCTCCTTATAAATCTCTTTATAGGAGACGATGCAGATCTCCTATTGGATGGTTTGAAGTTGGGGAAGGTGGGTTGATAGGACCAAACTTAGTTCATCAAGCTATGGAGAAAGTAAAGGTTATTCAAGAGAGATTGAAAACAATGCAGAGTTGTCAGAAATCCTATACAGATGTTAGGAGAAGAGACTTAGAGTTTGAAGTAGATGATTGGGTATATTTGAAGGTTTCACCCATGAAGGGTGTTATGAGATTTGGTAAGAAGGGGAAGCTTAGTCCCCGGTATATTGGTCCTTACAGGATATCCAAGAGGATTGGTAATGTAGCTTATGAGTTGGAGCTACCGTCAAAGTTAGCAGTAGTCCATTCGGTATTTCACATTTCAATGTTGAAAAAGTGTATGGGTGATCCTTTACTTATCATATCTACCGAAGATATTGGTATTAAGGATGGATTATCTTATGAGGAGATTCCCATTCAGTTCAGATTCTAGATCGTCAGGTTTGCAAGTTGATAACCAAGGAAGTAACATCAGTCAAGGTTCTGTGGAGGAATCAGTTTGTTAAGGAAGCTACTTGGGAAGCTGAGGAGGATATGAAAAAGATATACCCACATCTATTTGAGTTCGGAGAAATTCCTGGTCAAGGTACTAATTCTCTTCATAGTACTTTGTCATTGATATAATGTGTTAGATTTGCATGTTGGGTGCTTGAGCTGGGTGTTAGATGTTACCACCCTTAGTTCTACTTAGAGTAATCTCATTCGAGGATGAATGTTCCCAAGGGGAACATATGCTAACATCCCGCCCTAGAAAGAACTAGAATTAGAAAGAACTATTTTGGAAAGAGTAAAAAAATTGGAAATTTTGGCAAGTTATGCTAAATATGAGTTTTGGGTCAACTTCAAACGATCATAATTTTCAGTACATGATGAGTTAGGTGGCCAATAAGATATCAAATGAAAGGTCTTGAAATCCTCTTTCCAACGCCACTAAGTTTGTTAATTTTCTAGCTTGTATGAGGTAGATATGACTGTTTGAAGTCGGGCTGTCTATTTAAGGAAAGTTACCCAGATTTAAGAGGGGTATTTTGGTCTTTTCCTTACCCAATCAACTTAAAACGAATTTTGGTAATACTTAGGCTTCTAAACTGAATTGCTTCAATTTTACAAATCCTAATTTACGCTAGGGTTTTGAGAGAAGTTCAAGAAGAGGAGAAAAGGAGAAAAGTTAAGCGTTCGTCAAGTTCTTGAGGTTTTTGTTGCGGATTTCGCCAAGGTTTTGATCCCTAAGAGGTATGTGAGTTCTCATAGTATTGGGTTTGTTCACCCACACGCCAATCATGTTATTTTCAGTGATATTTGGTTCTTGAAGTTAACGAGTTTGAGTTCTTGATTAGTTTCTTGAAGTAGTGTTTCCGTTCTTGAATTAGGATGGGTTTGATAAGTTCTTGAGATAATCGTATGAAGGTTAAGAGTTCTTTTCGAGTAGATTCTTGTGTACTTTGATTGGGTATTCAAATCTAAGTGATTGGGGAAGAAACCATTCGATTTCAGGCGAATGAGGGTCAAAAAGCGAGTAAGAAAATCCGTCGGGGAAATCTTGGCATGGTGTGGCGCACCGCCCCACCATAGCGCTAGAAAAGTGTGTCTGTAGGTTGGGGTGTGGCGCTTTGCGCCAGCCAGTTCTCCCCAACCACACTTCTGTAGTTCAAGGGTTGGCTCCTTGCGCCACCAGGGTCGCTTGCCCCCTCCCTTTCTATGTTGTTTAGTCTCTCTGAGTTCTTCCTAAGGGTACCTTTTCTCCCCTTTGATTCTAAACACTCTAAAATACTTCTAAACATCTAGAAATTATTCAAACATGAATCATAACCTTGAATTCATAATTCAAATTCAAGGTAGATCTAAGAGTCAAGTCTTGAGAGTTCATCCGAGTCATTTTAATAAGTCTTTTACAATCGTTTTTAAACTTGCTTTAAATGAATTGAGCACAGAGTTGAGTAAGAGTAGAGCTGAGTTCATTTTCTTTTAAATTATCTATGGGAACTAAGTATTTCCAAGAGCAAATATTTTTACATTTACGATGAGAGGAAACATCATTTTTCGAAAGAGTTTTCATGAGCACTGCTTAGTACCATCTTTTCTAAGAGAAAGATTTTTGAGTAATAATCTCAAACCAAAGAAAGAGTTATGTTTATTAAAACATATGAGCTATTATATTTTGGGAGTAGTATTGAACATTGATATGAGAGAGAGTTCATACAACTCACAACCCCCATAAACCATGTAACCAACATGAGTAGAAATGGTCATACTTTTTAGATGATTCCTTAATACTTTTTAGCATAGACTAGTGGATCCACTTAGTAGTAGGTTCTATACCCCGGCAAAGTATAAGACAGTTCTGGCAGCGTGGGATAGACGTTGTATCATCACATAGCTCATAGCAATGGTTGTTGGTTAGAGAATCTCCCACAGAGTTTATTTTGTATTTTCATATACAAACAAAGTTTATTTTGTATTTTCATATACAAACAGAGTTTATTTTGTATTATTGCATACATACTGAGTATATTGTATTTTAAATACATGAAGTTGGTATCTACTATTTAAAAAGCCTTTCTTTATAATGCATTATTTACTACTTCTTTATATTGAAATGAATTGAGTACCCCTGAGTGAGTTGAGACAAAGTAAGTGTTTCTTTCAGTTCCAGTTCAAGCTTATGTCTTATTTTATATTTCCCCTCACATGCTCGTACATTTCATGTACTGATGCCATTTGGTCTGCATCTTTTATGATGCAGATACAGGTAATCAGGATCAGCATCCAGCGCTTTGTTGATCCAGTCGAGTTCCATAGTCATTTGGTGAGCCTTCTTGCTTTTGGAGGATCCCTATTTTTATGTTATCATTTCAGTTTTGTTAGGATGATCGGGGGTCTTGTCCCGACATCCCTCATAGTATTTAGAGGCTTCATAGATAGATAGACAATAGTTCATGAGTCTTTTCCATTTTCAGTTACAAATGTTTATAGACTTGAGTTGCCTTGTTGGCTAGTTGAATGTTTATTTCTAAAATATTCTAAGTTTACTTTTGGGACAGTTGAGTAAAGTTGCATTTGATTTCTTTTATTGATGCTTAAGTTTTCCGTTGAGAGTCTAGCAAGGTCAAGGGTTCGCTTGGGCCCAGCAATGGTTCTCGAGTGCCACTCACGTCCAGGGTGTAGGCTCGGGGCATGACATTTCCTTACCCATGCTAACACTCTCCCTTAAGATGGAGCATAGATATCATGTATGCCCATATTGACATGTGAGTTATCAAACGCTTATCTGGATAAAACTATAGTTAGAACATCAGTCAGCTGCTCTAAGGTCTTCACAAATGGAACTTCAATTGTCTTATTCTCAATTTTTTCATAGATGAAATTTTGATCAATCTCCATATGTTTAGTATGATTATGTTGAATTGGGTTTTATGTAATTTTAATAGCAGATTGATCTTGTCGCAAAATAATTTCATAGGTTCATCGAGTGAATATCTAACTCCCTTATAAATCGTTTCAACCATAGTAATTATTGGATACCTTTAATCATGGCTATGTACTCGACGTCTTCACTAGACAATGAGAACACCTTTTGTTTTTTACATTTCCAAGTAACCAGATTACCTTCAACAAAAGTGAAATACTCAGTTGTTGATCATCTTTGTTCTCCTTTTGCACGAGGTCTCTTCTTTGTGATGACTTCAAGTATTGCAAGACTACAATGATTGCATTCATATATATGAACTTCACTTAGATTATGCATAAAGAAACTTACCACACTAACTGCCTAAGTAATATCTGGTCTGGTGTGTGATAAGTATATCGAGCATCCCACTAATCTTTGATATCTCACTTTGTTAGTAGGAACTTGATCAGGAAGTTCCTCCAAGTAATGATTTTGTTCAATTGGTGTATCAATAGGCTGACAACCTAACATACCCGCTGTTCTTAACAAATCAAGAACATGTTTGTACTAAGAAAAAAATATTCCTTGTTTGGACATAATAAATTCAATACCCAAGAAATACTTTAATCCTCCTAGAACTTTCATATCAAACTCAAAGGACAAGTAAGTCTTCAATTTAGTCATCTCATCAACATCATCACCAGTAACAATCATGCCAGCCACATAAATGATAAAAACAATTATCTTACCATTTTGTCTCTTCAAAAATAAGAAATGGTCTACGTTACTTTGAGTATAGTCATATTGTAATGTTCTAGGTATTTATGTGTTATGTCTTGAGCCTACACCCTGGGCGTAACTGGCACTCGAGAACTATTTCTGATCCCCAGGCGAACCCTTGATCTTGCTACATGACTTACATGACATTAAACAATACATGGAAGCTTAAATAGGTGAACAATTAGACATTTAATAAAGTCTTTATAATATTGTCTTGCAAAATACTTAAATGAATCACAAGTTATACAAAACATCCTAAGGAAATACTGGAACATATAATTTAGTCTGTCAAGCCTCTAACAATGTAAGATAGATGTCGGGACAATACCCACGACACCTCCAAAAGCTAATAACTGGAAGGAAATGGAGTCTCCTTGAAGCAAGGAGGCTTTACCAAAATTTGTCTGCGAGTGAATAGTGATCTCAAGAAAGGGCATGTTGATGATCCTGAGTACCTGTATCTACATCATGAAATGATGCAGGTCGAATGACGTCAATACATTGAATGTATTAGTAAGTGATAAGGTTAGAGTAAACAACTTACTGGCTTGAATGACTGAAAGCAACATAGTTGGATCAATACATGAATATGAAATGAAAACCATTTACGCTTTACAACATAATATACAATGAAAACAACATGAAAATAATATACTTTACTTGTGGGGAGTTTCTCTAACCGACAACCCTTACCATGAGCCTAGCAATGATACAACGTTTTGCCTCACGTTGTCAGGGTCATCCTATACTTTGTCGGAGTATAGGATGATATCGTAACTATTGATCCATATAATTGGCCTTCTCAGAGGCAGTGATGAGTCGCATAAATAAAACAATGGTATCCTATCCTATGCTAGCTACGTAGTTTTATGGGACTTCTGAATCATAAGAGACTCTAACTCAATTCGGTGCTCGTTACTACTCCCAAAATATTTTATATAACTTTATGCTCACTTTACCCATTTCGAAGAATGGACTTCTTAATTGATTGAAATATTTTTCAAAACATTGGACGTGTTTACATTCTTGAAAACATGCATTTATGAACTTATCTTTCAAGTCCAACCATCAACATAGATACATAAGTATATATATAGATATATAAATAACATTTGAAACTCTTAAGTGTTTATGAAATAAAACCTTTGAACTTTCCTCTTAACTTTAATTTGATTTGAAAATTTAAATTTAAGAACAATGATTAGGATATATATAGAATATCTCAATGATTAATGGAGGCTTAGATAGCAGGTAATAAGAAGAGAGCGAAGACATGACTAAAAGGAATGCATACGAGACGAAGAACGGAAGCGAAAGGGGCCTAATGCCCCTGGCGCATCAATGGCGCGCCGCGCTAGCCCTCAATTAACTGGGGCTGGTTTGGGGCGCACTGCAGGCGCAAGGAGTCAGCCCCCCTGGCTCTATGGGGGGGTGCCGCGCCAGCGCCAAACCCAGAAAACCCGACGAATTTTTCTTGCTCAATTCATGGCCTAACTCATCTAGAATCGAATAATTTCCTCCCAAACTCGTTTGGATTCATAAACCCAACAAAAATTAATCTAAAACCCACTCAAATTTTATCAATAACATTACTCATTCGCAAAACCCTTACCTCAAGAACTCAACAAGACTCCATTGACAAAGAATGAAGCAAAACCTCAAGAATTCCTCAAGAACCTTTACATAAAAGATTTCATGGACAATTTAGTGAACGAAATACATGCTTGGCATGAGGATGAAAAAATCCATCACAATGAGAAATCTCACGTACCTCGAAAGAACTAAGTTCTTGGCGATTTCCCAAAATCCTTGAAGAACTCTTGAAACCTCCTCTTTTCTCCTCTTTTCTCCTCTTGAACTTTGCCCTAACTTTCTTAAATGTTTTTGAAAGAATGAAAAACTGATCTCAATCAGCTTAGATCCCTATTTGGGTGGGAAAATGTTTTGGCCTAGTGGGGTAAAGAAAAGACCAAAATACCCCTCCTTAAAATGGATGAAAAGGCTCTATCTCGAGAGGCTGCACTCAAATGGACATAACTCCTTCATCCGAACTCGGATTTTAGTAAACTCAATGGCGCTGGAAAGAGGACTCGAATACCTTTGATTTGATACCTCATGGGCCACCTAACTAATTTTGTGCTGAAAGTTATGGTAGTTTTAAGTTGACCCAAAACTTAAAATCGAAGAGTAACTTGTACGAATCTCAATTTAGCTCTCTCAAAGTCCGGGTTGTTACATTATGGTTGTCCCTCATCCCTTGTTGAAGTCTTACGAGCCTAAATCTATGAGTATTATTGTAACATCACGCGTAATTCAAGAACATTTTATTTAGATTTAAATTTGATAAAAAAAAATTTAGTTTCTTCCAAAAATACTTTAATTATTTATGAAATTAGGCATTGAAGACACTGAATTACGCTTTTGCTGGGTAAACAATATTTTATATAATTGTGGATAAATTTCTTTAGAAAATATTGTTTTTTTATGTAAAATAAATTGTTATAACGTATAAATAACGAACTACAAAAATTATTTTACGAGATAATATAAAAAAATTGTCATTGTGTGTGTACATATATAAATTATTCGAACTAGTGATTTCAGTTTTTTTTTTATAGTAGTAACTTTTAAAAAATTACATAGCAAGTAAATTATGCAATTTTATAGGATCTCTATCTCTCTCTCCTCTCTCTCTCTCTCTTTATATATATATATATATTATCTTAAAAGCATTAACTCCTAACTTGAATGTTAAATTACTGTAATATCCCTAACTTAGGTTGTGACTTTTTCAATAAGTTGTGACTTTTTTCAAAGGGTTGTGACTTCTCGAAAAGGTCATGACTTTTCAGGTAAGACACAAAAAAATACTTGTTCATACTATCCTTTGTTGACTATAAATAGAAGGGGTTCCTCTCAATTTTCAACCACAATTTTTTTTAATCTTCTACTCTTCTTCTTCTTGCATTTTAAAAAATTATGTGTGATTTATTGTTGTTGAGTGTTCGAAGCTTAGTGAAATATGAGGTACCACTATTCTGATGAAGTAAATTGTTCTATCCTAAGAGGGTATATTCCTTAACCTCGAGTACTTGAGGAAACTAATCTGATGATATAATAATTATTTTTTTGCTTAGTATATACATTAGTATGTTATGTTCCAATATATGAAGTTAACATGATGTAGTCTAAATTCATTTGTTTTTGTTAACAATTTCTCTTGTGATGTAGATATATGCTTCTCAATATCTTTTTCAAAAATTATTAAACTTTTCAAGAGTTAGAGAATTGTCACAATTTGTTATTTGATGCTCAAGACAAAAGATTGACTTTATTTATCAATGCTACTTATGCGATTTAGATTGTCAGAAAGTTTGCTTCAAAATAGTTATTACTATATAAACATTGTCCTTTTGTTTTACTGATTTACTATTTGTTAATATTTAAGTATTTTCGTCGAAGAAAAGTTTATATGACTTGTAATAACGTCGGTTGAAGTTTGTATTAGTTTAATTTTTATTGTAGTCTAAATTTATTTGTTTTTGTTAACAATTTCTCTTGTGATGTAGATATATGTTTCTGAATATCTTTTTCAAGAGTTAGAATTGTCACGATTTATTTTTTTGATGCTCAAGACAAAATAATGACTTATTTATCATAAAATTTATTAGAAATTCATCTATTGCACATTAATTCTTTAGTTATAACATTATAAATTCTCTTAGTTATTACTAATTATTGCAAATGATATTCCACTCTTTTATATTCTTTAGTTATAATATTATGAATTCTCATAGTTATTAGGCTACTTATTTCTATCTTTCATCTTTCCTTATATTAAATTTTGACCAATAATTTTTCATATTATTATACTGCCTCTATATACGTGATAACACGGTGTTGTTATTTTTCTTTGGATGAATCATGCCTGGTTGAATAAATTGAAAATTATTTACAAGTATATGAACTATATCTTTATTGGATGTAAGATAAACAGGTGGTTATATATATGTTTTCATAGATAGAATATATTCTTTAATTTTTATTTTTAGTTTTTCGGTAAAAAAATAAAGAAAACCCTTCTCAGTTAACTATGGACAGTCAGATAACTATCTTTGATTTATGTACACAGTCAATCGAGAAGTCAAATATGAGAGCCAACAAAAAGAACGTCATATATTATGTTATAACTTATAAAATAAAAACTATTATACAAAAATAGTTGTTCTCCACATGTTCATATGATTTTTAAACAGATTAAGTGGAATACACGTGCAAAGCACATCTTGTTCGATGACAAGAAAAATACACAACAAATATCGCCTATAAGGTAATATTAGATAGATACGACTAATTATATGATTGAACCTATTCAAATTGAAATAAGTATATACATTATTGCATTTAACTAATAAATTTTTTCATTGACCATCTTCATAGATTCGTGTGAATTAGAATTATATATGACGATCCACATTGAATATTCACAAAAAAATCTGCAATATTATTTTGTGCAAAACTTATTATTCAAATCTTCCCTTAAATTTTCTAAATTGATAATCACGTGCAACGCACGTGTCAAAAAACCAGTTACCTTAAAAGTATGAACTCCTAACTTGAATGTTAAATTACTATAATATCCTTAACTTAGGTTGTGATTTTTTCGATGAGTTGTGACTTTTTCGATAAGTTGTGACTTTTTTTCAAAGGGTTGTGATTTTTCGATGAGTTGTGATTTTTCGATGAGTTGTGACTTTTTCGATAAGTTGTGACTTTTTTCAAAGGGTTGTGATTTTTCGATGAGTTGTGACTTTTTCGATGAGTTGTGACTTTTCCGATAAGTTGTGACTTTTCCGATAAGTTGTGACTTTTTTCAAAGGGTTGTGATTTTTCAATGAGTTGTGACTTTTTCGATAAGTTGTGACTTTTTTCAAAGGGTTGTGATTTTTCGATGAGTTGTGACTTTTTCGAAGAGTTGTGACTTTTTTGATAAGTTGTGACTTCTCGAAAAGGTCATGACTTTTCATATAAGACACAAAAAATACTTTTTTATACTGCGCTTTGTTGACTATAAATAGAGTGGCTTCCTCTCATTTTTCAACCACAATTTTTTTAAATCTTCTACTCTTCTTATTCTTGCATTTTTAAAAAAAATCGTGTGATTTATTATCGTTGAGTGAGTTCGAAGTTTAACGGAATATAAGGTACCACTATTCCGATGAAGTAAATCGTTCTATCCTAAGAATGAATATTCCATAACCACGAGTACTTGAGGAAAATAATTTTGATGATATAACAATTATTTTTTACTTAATATATACATTAATATGTAATGTTCCAATATATGAAGTTAACATGATATAGTCTAAATACATTTGTTTTTGTTAATAATTTCTCTTGTGATGTAGATATATGCTTCTGAATAACTATTTCCAAAATTATTAGACTTCTTAAGAGTTAGATAATTGTCATGATTTATTTTTTTGATGTTCAAGACAAAATAACATTCACAAAAGAATCTGTAATATTATTTTGTGCAAAACTTATTATTCAAATCTTCGCTTAAATAAGTAATATTTTTACTATGCCATATATTTTCTGAATTGGTAATCACGTGCAACGCACGTGTTGAAAAACTAGTATATATATATATACTTGGCATATATACTAAAAATAAATTAATACTTTAATTAATTAATTTAATTTAGAAGTTAATATTTCAAAATGTCACTCAATTTTGGACATAAAAATAATTTGTTTTGTTATGTTAAATTTTATTTAATGAGAAATTTATTTGAGTTATTTTTTTCATACAAAACGTTGTTCAGTGATTTTTTTGGATGTAAAGACTTAAGTCGAGTGATTTTATTGATGCAAATAAAAGTTTAATGACTTTGCTAGATGAATTTTTAAAGTTGAATGACCTTTTGATATTAACTCATAAGATTTTTGAGAAGAAGAACCAAGAGATTGTATTGCAACAAATGGCTAACAATTTATTAACTTGAAAAATCTTTCTACCATAAATAGTAAATTTTGTTGGAGAAATTAGAGAAAATGGTGTTAGATTTTATGGAGCTCTTTTTTGGAGTTAACAAAAAAAGACAACAATGATAAATTTTGTTAGCCGCGTAGGGTCTATAGTAAAATTTAATACTTGTGTTTTTAATAAATCTCTTAGGTTTAGGGTAAATGACCAAAATGAACATTTTTTGTCATATATTAAGGACTATTTCAATCAAGTGAAATATATTAAAGATGAAAATCAACACATTTGTTATACATTAAGGACTATGTCAATCAAATAAAATACATTAAGAACAAAAAATAAAGCATTACTCATGTATTTAGGTTTCAAGTTGAAGTTGAAGTTTATGTCGGCGTATCAATGTTGGGGGAATGCTTTGTTTATTATAAGGATGACAAAGCTTTTAATTTATGGGTAATGAAAGACGACCATGATATGAAGGATTCTTGGATGAAATTGTGCACTATAGCAAGCACCAAAATTTATAGAGTCATTCTCATGTATACATTTTCAAATGATTAGGTGTTACTCTATTTTCAATTAGATTCGATAACAACGTCAAAATTTGTATATAGAATAATATTTGTTGGATCATTTGGATTAAGCAGTCAAATATGACCTTTAGATTATGATGATATTGATGTAGTTACAGTCAACACAGATGATATTGTTTATACGGAAAGTCTCCCCTCTTCGAAACATGGTCAATAAATAGGGTGTGTAATTGGCCATCTAAATATATTGTTATTTGTTTAAGTGAGATGATCAGATTTTTTTCATTGTTAGTTTTTTTGAAATTTTACAAAACTAGAGTTATACAAAATAGATTTAATTTGTTATATATGGACTTGGCAAAGTTATACATCTGGAATACTTTGACGGTAACTAGCTAGTTAATAAAGCGTACAACTACGGTACAAAACTAAACTCACAATCAAACTTCTATTATAACAATATAAAATGGAATTCTCTCTTTGCTCCGAAAATAAATATCATAGAAGTCAATTCTTTCTTTGCAAATAAAACCAGAAAGCTCCTAGCAATGATATCCTCCAAGCTGTCTGCTTTTCCTTGCCGGTCTTTGGAGATTCTTCAGAGAAATAGAACTAACTAACCAAACAAGAAAAGAAAAATAAAGGCATTATACATTATAAATATGCCCTTTAACTTGAACTTGCCTTATATTGGTTCATAAGTGATTGCTATATCAAAAGTAATACTAACCAAAGAGGATGATATTTGTTGTATCACAGAAACTTCCCTTCGTTTTCCTTTATTGATTGCTTAAATTTTCATTTTAAAATACAAAGGCTAATTTATTTTTTAAACATGAAGGATTATTTTAATAGCTAAGCAACAACAAGATGTGTACCTTAATTAACACTTGCAGCGGAAATTGTTGACGATGCATTTGATGTAGATTCGCTCCAAATCTGAACAGCCACAAGATCGACTCTGTCTCACAAAGGAAACGTAGTGCAATTCACAAACTAAGAGTCTCCTTAGTGTGTAGATTGATTTGTGTAAAAAAAATAAGATAGTTTTTTCTTCTCTGTTTATTTACTGATCTTTTGTTTTTTCTTTCTCACGTTCTCCCCTTTTTCAACGTTCTTCAAAGACGCTTCCACTCGGAGTCTTTTAAGGAGAGGTTGAGCAGTTACTGGAGAAGATTTGGTGTTGTGCCCACCAATATAACTTAATTTAGTCCATAGCCACCCCATTTCCTTTTGATTTATTTTGTAGGATTACTTTAAGAAAAAGTAAAAAAGTGGGGTTGGCTTGTGGGGTCAGGGACCTTTTTAACACTTTAAAAACTTGGGGGATAAAATACAAGTTTTAAAAAATCATTTTCTTCCCAACACTTTAAATATTAAATAAATTTAATCCCTCCAAAAATAAAGTACAATCCCAATATAAAAAAATAAAATATATTGGTTATCAGGAATCCCTTTTTCCGATATGAAACCTTAGAACTACTTTGTTCTTCAATGTGGCTTTTGATCTTCCATATACCAGCTTTATCGATATTGTAAACCTCCATAAAACACCTTTCTCCAAGAACCAACCTTTCCAATCTTCTATTCTTGAAACCATAAAGAAACGTAAGATCCCAAAATAGTTCCTGAAGATTTCAAACAAAGTGAATCGGGTCTATTTTGTTCAATCTTCTTCCCCAAGTTCAGTTGAATCTTGATCAATCTTCTTCTTCTCAGGTAAGTGTAATCGTATTTTTAGTAACTTTTAGTCCTATTTGATTTATTTTTTAATTGCGGTAGTGTAGTGAATTTTAGATTTTTGCTTAAAGTTTTGAAAATCTGACCCTTTTTAGTTTATGTTTCTGATTCGGCATCGTTAATGACATTTTGATTTGGATAATGCATAGAATTTTTTTGAAACTTTTATGTTATCGATTTGAAAACTTTTATTGTATTTTGATCGATTTTAAAGTTTTATGTTTGTGATTTTACTATCGATTTTGGTTTGAACTGCTACTTCTTTTGCATGTGTTTTTAATGTAAGCTTTGATTGTGCTAATAGACTAGTGGTCGATATTTTGATATGAAAAATTTGTTTTTGCTTGTATATAGTACAGTATGGATAAAACTAGAGGCGGCATCATTAAACGATCTGGTTCTAATTCTTCTAAAAATAAGAAAAGAAAGGTTGAACAAGTTTTCAAAACTTCAAAAAAGAAAAAAATATTGTGGAAGAACATGAGTCAAACTCTGATTCTGATACAATGGCTGATATTGACAACTACCAGGACAGTAGTGCCCAGTCTAGTGATGATGTTGAATCTAGTAATGATAAAAGTGACAGTGAAGATGAGAGTAGTAGAGATACCCAAACTGGTAATGAGGATGAAGATCCCCTGTCTTTGCCAATTTGTGCAAAAGACATTTCTGATAAGTCGTATGATTTAAAGACATGGATAGATGAAATAGGATTGTTTTCAGCAAAAAAAAAATTGTTAGAGCAAGGATGGCTGTTTATCGTGATTTAATAAATCATCTAGTTCAAGAAAAAAATTATGATGATTTTAAAGGCACTTGTTTTGGACACTTGAGGCATATTCTAGAACGTTTCAAGTTCAATGGACAAATGGTCCATTACATGTTGTTGCGACGTGTCAAAAGTGACAAAAAATTACATGAAATTTGGTTCTGTGTGAATGATAAGCATGCTTGTTTTGGCTTAAGAGAATTTACATTGATTACAGGGCTGAATTGTTCAGCATACCCCCGTGATGCAAAATTGAAAAAAAATCTTGAAAAGGGAGAGGAATTTTACTACAAGGTGACTAAGAATAAGAACATTACTGCTACAAAGTTGATGCGTTTGATCAAGGGTTCCAAGTTGAATAAGGAGAAGAAGTTGAAGTGCTCGTTGATTTTGTTCATCCACACGATGCTGCTTGCCCATGATCGATTGAAAATTGTGCATTCAAGTCATATTAAGATGGTGGATGATTTAGATTTCTTCAATAGTTATTCGTGAAGGAAAGAGAGTTTTAATTTAACATTGACGTATCTGAAGAATCAAATCAATTTGAAGGAGCAGAGTCAAGTGTTTAATGAAAGAGGAAATGCATTGTATGCTCTGTATGACTTTCTCTGGGCATTTCTGGTACTTCTTATAAATTATGTAGTTGATTTATGATAAATTCTTATATATTTGTGTAGTATTTTATAGCATCTGTTTATTTATTAATTCTTCTATTAATTCCAGGTTTGGATATATGAGGCTTTTCCTCATCTTGGAAAGTATGCCAAAAAGTCGTTGGATTCTCCTTTATCCATTCTCCGTTTACTTAGATGGCACACTGCAAAAAAATGATAATATTATCGAAGGTGATCCATTTAAGTATAAAGGAAAAAGTACAAAGGTACAAAGTTTATTTATCATTATTTAGAAATATTTATATATTGGTGAATGTCATGTAATATTTGTATTTTTTTTCATAGGTTGTGCACCCATACCTCATACCTACTGTCTGTGAGACAAAAAAAAACTACTTGGCAACATTAAAGCCATATGTGGACGAAGTGAAAGATACAGTCCTCGATGCCTTTAAGGCAAATTTCAAAGGTGTGACTGTCCTTACTTCAGCAGTAGAGAATGTGGAGGATGAGTATTTAAGTGATCTCAATCCTAATCAACCTTGTGAGAATTATGTACCAAATACTTGTAAAGATGAAAGTGTATGAGCGTGTTGCATCCCTCCAGCAATCAATGGTGAAAATTGTTGCTTATGTGCTAGAGGAGAAATTGAGAAGAAATGAAAAGAACAAGAAAAATAAAGGTGGATAAATTTATATATTATTTCTGTAAAATAATTTATTTGTATTAATGCTTAGCCACTAATCTTGCAGTAGATGATGACAACTTTTCAGCACCAACAGTTGAAGACGAGATCCTTCCATTAGCTATTGTCATGATGATCTTGCTGCTGTTGATGAATACTTTACTGAAGAAGTTGTAGAAGAGATGAAGGAACAGGAGATGAAAGAAGAAGAGAAAGAACAAGATGAGGAGAATATGACAGAAAAAAAATAGAGAAGAAGCTAGAAGAAAGTGACGAGGAGAAGCTGGAAGAGAAGAAAAATGAAGAAAATGAAGCAAGTGAAGAAGAAGACAAAGAACAACAAAAGGAGAAGATAACAGAGGATAAAGAAAAGGAAAAATTGGAAGAAGAAAGCTTGGCCACTGATGTGACAGAAGTGGAAAAAGAAGTTGACGTGATGGATATTGTGATGGAGCTTAATGGTGAGGTTGGTGGTGATGAGTAAGACATTTGTGGTTATTGGTGTTTTAAGACAGTTTTTGAAATAGTTGGGTTTTGAAGACAATTGGTTTTTGTGATAGTTGGGGTTTTCCTGTTTGAAGACAATTGATTTTTGTGATAGTTGGGTTTTTCCTGGTTTGAAGACAATTGATTTTTTTGAGATAGTTGATTTTTTTAAGACAATTAGTTTTTGAAATAGTTGATTTTTAAAAACATGGTTAAAGTGGTTTGTTGTTTTGCTGTTTTTGACGACAAAAATGTACATCTGACAGTTTAACATATTTTATTATGAAGGGTTTTTAGATTTCTTATTAATCTATGTCTTAATAGTATGTGATTTTTGCTATCACTGCTGATCTATTTAGTAGTCAATTATCGACAATAAACTTGTATGTCTAATACTATAGATTGTTATCACTGTTGATCTATAACATTATCGATAAAAAATAAAAGATATAAGAGCGCAATAAATAAAGAGAAATACTTTATTTATTCAGCACTACATTTCTGTTACACATTTCTAAAAAGCAAACACCAAAAATAAACCATACAATATAGTTTTTAGGCGTTTTTCTTTTTCTTCTGCCAAAATCAAGTTTTCTTTTAGTTGATGTCTATCTATTTCAATATCTTTTAGCAACACTTTCAAGTGATTCCTCTGCTCTTCGGCTTCTTTTAAGAAAGTCATTAGCATATCCCTATTTTCTTCGGATTTCCGTATCTTTTTTAATATTTCAAATTTGGCAACGCGTTGAAAATGATGGGCTACTCGTTGATGATTTATTTTCAAGCCACCTAAAAAAAGAGCATATACCAACTGCACACTTAAAGAATTATCAACCTGGATTTGTATCGGTGTGTGACGTCCTCAACGTAGCTGGATTACCACAATGACAATTGTAAGACTTTTTTACATTGGATGTTTGAGATGCTTGAGACATTGTAAAAATGGAGGTGTTTGAGTTGTTTATGAGGATTTGAGTTGTTTATGAGGGATTGCCTTTCTTTTATACAAAAAAAATAATCAAATGTTACCGTTTAAAAGTAGCATTTGAACTTTTATTACCGTTGTGAAATTTGTATATCAAAATATGTACTGGTTGTCAAATATATAGACCCCTTAAATAATCGATGCATCTCTATGTGTTGGTGTGTGTATGACCAATGAGATTTACACTCTGACATTAGTAAGGTATATTCGGGTTTATATCTATGTTAAAGCATTGTTGATACAACACCTACTAGAATATGACACTCATATATAGACCAAAACTAGTAGAATTTAAAAAAGACAATAATTAATTAATAATAAATTATGTTTTTGAAATTTATCCAATTAAATAAGTTTAAACAATTCATATGATCATGTAAGAGTCCACATAAATTGGGTATGGTGATTAGAGATGTATGAGGAAGACTTGTGGTTATACAATCAACATCCTTAGAATAATGTTTGAGAAAGCACAAGTATGTTGTAAGGATGTCCTTCAACTTCTCAAAGAAGAATGTCCAAGATGCACCATTCTTTTTGTCCATGACACAAAAGGCAATTGGATGAACATGATTCTCCGTATCTTGTGCAACAGCGCTCAAAAATACGCCATCGTATTTACCATGTAAATGAGTTCCATCAACCGCAATTACCTTTGTTATGTGGGCAAATTCCTTAATGCAAGCACCGAAGGCCAAGAAATAATACATGAATCTATGACTATCCTTGTTTACCATGATACAACAGCTAGAACCAACATTAAGTGTCTCGAACATATAGGAAAAAGCTGGTAAGCATGAATATCCATTCTCCGCTGTCCCTCGGACCATTTCCTTTGCAACCACACCACCCTTCCAACAATTCCAATAGCTTGGACTACAATGAAAAGAATTAAACATAGCTCTTTGAATCTCTTTAACATTTGGACTCTTGCCATCACGATACATATTTACACAAAGTGAAGTAATGACTTTGATTGAAATTTTTCTATGGCTACTGTTGGCATGTTCAACGCCACAACTATGTTCGTCAATGTACTTGTAGATACGAAATCTATCGGAACACTCGTATTTCCTCGCCCGCAACATCCATGCCCAGTTGTGAGATACACATTTTACCTTTAAGTATTTAGTACAACTCTTCACAGTAGCAAAATCAAAAGACTTTTTTGCCGCCGCTTCGGCTAATAACAATTGCAACTCATTCTTGTTACTGAAAGTTTGGTTTATGCATAAATTAGTTCCATCGGAGAAGGAATGGTTGGATTGTGATCCCAATTCCTGTTCTCCCTGCATTTCTTCATAACATTCAGGTTCGGGATCTTCCGCATCTACTGGCTGATTTTCCACATTAGTTGGATCATCATGTATATTCATTGAATGATCACCCAAGTTCTCATTTGAATTATCACCCAAGCTCTCCTTTGAATGATCACCTAATCTTTCATTTCCAATCGAATCATTGTCGCCGTTAACTGAATTCGTTGGTTCAATTGGAGGCATCGCATTGGCGTTTATCCTCAATGTAGGCCTAGAGACATCAATATCAATATCTAATATGTACAAGCTCACGTGCCTATCATTTTTTATGAATGTGGGATGTATTTTTCCCCTCCCATTCATTTGATAGCTAATCACCAAGTCATTTGGCTCGCAAGTTAACTCACTGGCATCAATTATGCTTGCAATCATATCGTCATATGAACCATTGCGGCGCAATGCAATGGGCACTGTCGTTTTACTAAAAGATTTCCAATTCCAGCTTTTGGGAGTCTCCTCCCATACTCCCATATAATCACTATCAGCAACAACAAATTCAGCTACTACCATTATAGACTACAAAGATAGATACTAGATTACAATATCAGTCGTTAACGATCGATGAAGTACGACATCCATACAAAAACATGACTGAATAAGATTGTGGTTCAAAATTCAGCTCCTGCAATGGTGAAACATATTTTTAATGCTTTTAAACTACTAAAATGTATCTATAATGAATTATCAAGTGATTATTATGGAAGATTTCTCAAATTTCTAAAATGGCAGGAAACTAATTTTGAAGCTTGGTTTTTGAAAGAAAATGAAGTAAACATAAAAATGGAGTAGGAGATGATGATGATTTTACCTTGGAAATGGATATTATCGCCGAAAAACTCACCGAAATCGACAACAGCAAAAACTAGTTGCTCTTGTTCCCATTTGGAAACTTTTTTCTTTTTTCTAATATAAATTTTAATAATTGCAAATAAATATATTATTCCATATTTGTTGAAGGGGGACCAAAGTGGAGATATGAAAACATAGGGAGGTCTTTTGTAAATCCCAATTAGGGCACATGGATGATGTCATTAATAGTGGTTATACCACTAATTTTTCAGGACTTGTGACTTAATGTCATATTAAGTCTTTAGAGTGGCTATTTTGTCAACTCTCACTACTAAAAAACTGTCAAAAAGAGATGGAAAAAAGCGACGGAAAAGCGACGCAGTCAATCTCGTCACTTTTTCAAAAGCGACGGACTGCGTCGCTTTTTGCTTCTTTTTTTTTTTTTTTGTTTTAAGAATGCGAAGTCGTCCGTCGTTTTTTTTTTAATTTTAAAAAAGAGACGAAGTCCGTCGCTTTAATTAATTTTAATTTTTTTTAGAATCTTGAAAAGTGACGGACAATGAGACGACGTCTGTCGCTTTTTTGGAAATAAAATTTTGAAAAATCCAAAAAAGCGACAAACTAAAGGACCCTGTCCGTCGCTTTTCTGGGTTTTAAAAAAAATAAAATTAAATAAAGCGACGGACTAAAGGACCCTGTCCGTCGCTTTTCTGGGTTTTAAAAAAAATAAAATCTAGAAAAGCGACGGACAAAACTACCCTGTCCGTCGCTTTTTCTGTAATTTTTTTGATAGCAGAAACTGCTGCCCACCTACAAAAGCAATTCAATTCATTTCCCAATCAAACACAAAACATTATAAAGAAGCTACACAAAATATAAAACAACAAACTTAAATTAACATTCAAAAATATCTAAATCACAATAGAAGGACTTATAAAATCTTTCAAAATTCGTTTTAAAATTACAAATAGTTCATAAAGACTGCATTTTATCAAGATTTCTAAAGTTCAACCTAATAATTAGTTCATAAATTCTATAAATCAAGATTCCTAAAGTTCACAACCTAAAGTTTAAAATCCTACAATAATTCAAGATTTCTAAAGTTCACAACTTAAAATTCTAAAATTCCACAATAATTCAAGATTTCTAACGTTCACAACCTAAAGTTCTAAAATTCTACAATAATTCAAAATTTCTAAAGTTCACAATCTAAATCTCTAAAATCCTACAAAAATTCAAGTTCTCTAAAGTTCACAACTTAAAATTCTAAAATCCTACAAAAATTGAAGTTCTCTAAAAATTCACAACTTGAAGTTCTAATAGTCTACTATAATTCAAGATTACTAACGTTTCACAACCTAAAGTTCTAAAATCCTACAAAAACTCAAGTTCTCTAAAGTTCACAACTTAAAGTTCTAAAATCCTACAATAATTCAAGATTTCTAACGCTCACTACCTTATAAAGTTCTAAAATCCTACAAAAACTCAAGTTCTCTAAAGTTCACAAATTTAAGTTCTAAAATCCTACAATAATTCAAGATTTCTAAAGTTTACAATCTAAAGTTCTAAAATCCTACAATAATTCAATTTCTCTAAAATTCACAACTTAAAGTTCTAATATTCTACAATAATTCAAGATTTCTAACGTTTCACAACCTAAAGTTCTAAAATATTACAAAAATTCAAGTTCTCTAAAGTTCACAACTTAAAGTTCTAAATCGTACAATAATTCAAGATTTCTAACGATCACAACCTTATACAGTTCTAAAATCCTACAAAAATTCAAGTTCTCTAAAGTTCACAACTTTAAGTTCTAAAATCCTACAATAATTCAAGATTTCTAAAGTTCACAACCTAAAGTTCTAAAATCATAAAATAATTCCAGATTTCTAAAGTTCACAACCTAATTAAAGTTCTAAAATCCTACAAAAATTCAAGTTCTAATTAAATTCAATAATTCATATCCAATTTCTAAAATTAG